>SJYC01144125.1:0-33381 GCA_006408675.1 Madoqua kirkii
AGAAAGAAAAACACCAATACAGTATACTGACACATATATATGGAATTTAGAAGACAGTAATGATGACCTCGAAAGTGAGACAATATAAGAGACACAGAGGTATAGAACGGACTTTTGGCTTCAGAGGGAGAGGGAGAGGGTGGGAAGATCTGGGAGAATGACAACGAAACATGTATACGATCATATGGGAGATGAAGCACCAGTCTATGTTCAATGCAGGATACAGGATGCTTGGGGCCGGTATACGGGATGAACCGGGGGGATGGGTAGGGAAGGGAGGTGGGAGGGGGCTTTAACATGGGGAGATCGTCTACGCCTGTGGCTGATTCATGTCAATGTATGGCAGAACCAATACAGTACTGTGAAATGGAATAAGCATTAAACAAAAATTAAAAAAAAAATAAAATAAGTAAATAAATAAAATGTATTCAGGATAGGGAAAACTTGTATTAAAATGTGTTCAAGAGAGTTAACTTTCAAGACAATCTATTTAAAATGACAGAAAGAAACTTGCAAGCTGCTTCAGAACGTGCATATTTAGACCTCAAGAGTCTGTCTGGATTACAGAGTGATGGGATTCAGTGGTCTGACACTGTTAGGGTGCCTAAGACACATTTTCATAAACCACACTGCATCCAGAGGAAGACGATCGTAACAATGCTTGAGAAAAACCATTAGAGGAACTAGGAGTAGGTATTCAGCTTGAGAAAGACTAAGCAGGACAATGAGAATTCTTTTCCAGCATGGAAGAGCTCTCTGGTTCAAGAGGAAAAACCTATATTTGCTTTAGGAGATTGGATGAGAACTAGATTTCAGTCACAGCTGAGGGCTGTCTGAGAGAAGATAGCATTGGTTTTGAAGTCAAAGAGGCCTGAGTGCCAGCCAGCTGCATGGAGTTCCTTGTCCTTTCACTCAGGTGCCCTAGCATCTCCGGCCTCTGATCAGGGCAGAATTCCAACTGGGTACCGTCCGCCTTTTTGCACATGAGGGGAGAGGAGATCAGAAGGGGGTGCCCTTCAGCCTGAAATGCTTTCCTCTGTTTTTCTTGGAATGCCTGAAAGATTAGTCACGCAGTCATGACCGACTCTTTGCAACCCCATGGACTGTAGCCCACCAGGCTCCTCTGTCCATGGAATTCTCCAGGCAAGAGTACTGGAGTGGGTGGCCATTCCCTTCTCCAGGGGATCTTCCCCAACCCAGGGATTGAACCTGAGTCTCCTGCATTGCAGGCAGATTCTTTATCCTGTGAACCACCAGGGAAGCCTAGTGAACTTACATTTGTCCTTCCAGACTCAGCCAGAAGCTGATCATAGCAATAAACCAGATATTCCCACACCACTTAGAACAGTGGTTCCCCAACCTTTTTGGCACCAGGGACTGCTTGCATGGAAGACAATTTTCCCACAGCCTGGGTCAGTGGAGGGGTGGAAGGGGCGGGGACAGTACTGAGATGATTCAAGCACAGTATATTTACTGTGCACTTTATTTCAATTAGTATTCCATCAGCTGCACCTCAGATCATCAGGCATTAGAGTCTAGAGGTTGGGGACCCCTGACTGTAAACATCTACCTATTAAGTATACCTGCCTACTAGAATTATTCCCCTGTTCCTCACTTTGGCCACCTGGTGCAAAGAACTGAGTTATTGGAAAAGAACCTGATTCTGGGAAAGATGGAAGGCAGGAGAAGGGGACGACAGAGGATGAGATGGTTGGATGGCGTCACCAACTCTATGGATATGAGTTTGAGTAAACTCCAGGAGTTGGTGATGGACAGGGAGGCCTGGCGTGCTGCAGGCCATGGGGTTGCAAAGAGTTGGACAGGACTGAGCAGTGAACTGAGTGTTCCTCGCGCCTCGAGTCTTTGGGAACAGAGCCATGCATCTTATTTATCTTTCTCTTTGCAGCATTTGGGTTCTAAGAAAAGCAGTTTGAATGAACAAGTGTTTTCATTAGTAAATATTATGTGGCACGTCCACCCTTGGATCAAAAGTCCTTTAGTGTAGGGAACTCCAGTCCCAACACTTGTTTTTGCTATTGATATTGACATATTTGTCTTCAATATCTTGTCCAGTTGAACAGATATATTGCCAACATCATCATTTCTCTTATTTCAGGGGTATCTAGCCCCTAGATTTTCATTTTAAAAAGTATTTATTTATTTGGCTGCCCCGGGTCTTAGTTGCAGCCTGTGGGATCTAGTTCCCTGACCAGGGGAACTTTGGTCAGACCTAGGCCCTCTGCACTGGGAGAACAGAGTCTTAGCTGCTTAACCAGAGAAGTCCCTAAATTCTTATTCTTTGCAGTGGAAAAGGTGTTGCCCCTGGGGTGGTGTTGAGTGTGGTGCAGAGAGCACACAGTCAAGACCTGGAGACTGAGGATTTCACCTTTGCAGCTCTGACTTCTGCTCCTCCTCACAGACACCATCACCACTATGGGAATGGAGCACTTTTTCAACTTAGATTCTTGCAAAGAGCGGTAATTTTTTTCCTTTTAAATTGTTTTCTGAGTATGGTAATTAACATAGCAAGGGATAGTCAGTACCCACTAAGCTATCAAGGCAGATTATAATTAAACATTTAATTCCCTATTTTTTAATATTTTTGTATTTTGGTACCCATCAGTTCAGTTTGGTTCAACTCAGTCGCGTCCGACTCTTTGCGACCCAGGGACTGCAGCACGCCAGGCCTCCCAGTCCATCACCAGCTCCCGGAGTTTACCCAAACTCATGTCTTTTGAGTCGAGGATGCCATCCAACCATCCATCTTCTGTCGTCCCCTTGTCCGCCTGCCCTCAATCTTTCCCAGCATCGGGGTTTTTTCCAATGAGTCAGTTCTCCCTATCAGGTGGCCAAAGTACTGGAGTTTCAGCTTCAGCATCAGTCCTTCCAATGAATATTCAGGACTGATTTCCTTTAGGATGGATTGGTTGGATCTCCTTGCTGTCCGACATCTATTCACTTAAAATTTGCCTTTATTTATTTCTTAGCTTAGTTCTCCGAGCAGAGATGGAGCCTGTGCTCACTGCAGTGGGAGCATGGAATCCTAACCACTGGAAGGCCAGGAAAGTCCCAAAGCAGATTAACTTCTTTGCTCCTAAAACAGTATCAAGTCAATGAACCACCAAAACCACAGTTTCTTTCCTTATTATTGAACATCTTTCACTGTAGGAATTTAAAAAATTTTACTTTATTTTAATAAGAATTACCTTCACAGGAAGAAGAATGCATAATATGCCACTCTGGGTAATCAGAGGAGGTGAAGATACAGATATGTAATTGCTTATTTATCCACAGACTATCTCTAGAGGGATACACAGGATTATGGTAATACCAGTCACCCCCAGAAGAACAGGCAGGGTAGGAAGGAGACTTTTGAAGGGTTGAACCATGTAAATTACTTCACTTCCTTCCATGCAAACATAAGCCAGGTAATCATTTCATGCCCCTGACGTTGAAGGCGTTGTTCCAGCGGCTTGCCGTGTCATGGAGCCATTACTGTCAATTAACATGGTTGTGGGAAAACAGAGCTTAAGCACTTGGTCAGCAAGCGGCACTTGTGCACTGTGAGGGAGGAAGTTCAGCTGTGTCTAACATCGCTTGAGTTTTACCATCATCTTCTATTTTTAAAATTCTTTTATTTTCTTCCCGATTCAATTAACAAGTTTTTATTTAGTGCCTACTCTCTGCCCAGTAGTGTCCTCGGAATTCTAGGAGATATGAAAGAAGCCTACAGGAGACAATTTTTAACGTTCTTGCCAAGCGTGGGGATCACTGTGGAATGGAGTGATGAGCAAGTTGTCTTGGAAGCCGAGCCTTGAATAGAGGTTGAGGCTTGGAGAGCAACGGAAGGCTTAGACAAGCGGAAGGCGGGCAGGAGGTGCTCTGAGCCAGGAGCCACGGCTCATCAGGGGGCCTTAGGGGAGAGGAGAGAAATGTGGATGGTCAAAGAAGCTGAGGCTGGTTTATTAAGGCCCGAGGTCAAGCAGAGCAGTTTAGCTGTGAGGGTCCACTGGGAGTGATAAACCCCAGGGAGAGGTCAGCCTAGCATTAACAATGGAAGGAAGAGAGAGCAGGAACCAGAGGCATGGAGACCACCCTTGTTGCAATAATCTAGATGTAAAATGATGAGGAGTGTAGGTTTGGGCTAGAATGATGGCCGGGAGGTGGCATTCAGGAACAAGAGGAAAGAAAGCATTCCTGAGACATTTCAAAGGAGGAAGTAGCAAGCAGGTCTTGAGGATAGGCTGGGCATGGAGAGAGAGAACACTCACACATAATGTCACTCTGTCTAGTTTATGAGACCAGAAAGCAACTCATTTTCTCTTTTCTTTCCTTGCACACAACATTGACCCCCTCATGGCGTCCAGTTGAAATTCAGTTATAACGCAGAATCGATTTTTTTCCCAGGTAGAAAAGGGTAATCTTATTTGCTTTGAGCTCCATTACTCAACCTGAGTCTTGCCTGGGGTCTGTTCTCCCATAGCTCTCCTACCTCTAGGATGAAGCTCGCCTCTTAGGCCTTGCTAGTTCTGTGTGTGGTGTGCAGGTTTATCACCCGCTAAACCAGAAGTCCTTTGAGAGCAGGGACCATGAGTAAGTACTCAATAAGCGTCTGTTAACTGTTGAAGAAATGAGATCTAAACTAAATTTAAGGGAAGAAAGCTTTCCAGGGGCTTCGCTGGTGGTCCAGTGGTTACGAATCTGTGCATCAGGGTTAGATCCCTGGCTGCAGGATCCCACACCCCAGCCTTGCAGATGGCTGCTGCAACTAGAAAAAAAGTCCACAGGCCGGAAGGAAGACAAAGCTTTCCGGAAACAAAGCTATTTTAAAAATAATTTACATTAAGTTTACATAACATAAGTTTCTCTGCTCCAGTCACTCAAACCACTGGCCGAGTAAGAACGAAACACCTATTGTTAAGGTTATTAGGACCACACAGTTTTATTCCTTGGCTTAAGTGTAGACCTGCAATAATAATAATAATAATGATGATGATGCAGTGTAACAGTACCATATAATAATAAAAGTTGCTCTTAGGGGTCAGAATAAAGCACTTGATGTATGTTTTACACAAGTTGCTGGATAGTGATTATTTTCATTATTTCACAGGACATGAACAGGCACAGAAAGGTTAAGAACTTTGCAAAAGGTTCTCCAGCTAGTTAGTTTGGCAGCTGAGATTTGAACCCAGACAACTGGACCTGGAGTTCCCCGATCCTTAAAGCGCCACTTTGGACTGCATGGACATGCAGCTCTGCTGAAGACCTAGAGGTTATTTGAGGCATATCAATCTTTTTGGAGGCGTCCCTGGTAGCTCAGGCTGTAAAGAATCTGCCTGCAGTGCGGGAAACCGGGGTGTAATCCCTGGGTTGGGAAGACCCCCTGGAGAAAGGCATGGCAATTCACTCCACTGTTCTTGCCTGGAGAACGCCATGGACAGAGGAGCCTGGTGGGCTACAGAATATGGGGTCGCAAGGAGTTGGACACGACTGAGCGACTTTCACAGTCTTTTTCAGGGGAAGGAGACTTTGCCACCTTGTATGCCAATCCTTCCCACCCTGTTATCAATCCCTTTTTTATGGAGTATGCCCTTAGACCAAAGCAACGGAGAAGAAATAGACTATCTGAACTGTTTTCAGACATGCAGACGAGTAAACGAACAACTCCGGCAAGAGTACCCTTTTACCGATCACCTAGCAACGCGGGAATAACACCCTTTACCTGGCACCGAAATGTTACCCCCTCCTCTCATTTTTGTTAAGGCCTCGCTTTATTTGGAAACTCTTAAAATAAGCGGTCATATGATTCAAACAAGCAGCGGCGCGCCCCCTCCCCGGCGGCCGGGCGCAGCTGTCCGCGCCTCCCCCGCCCGCATTCCAGCCCTCTGAGGTCACGGGCCGCCGCCGCCTCTCCGGATCCGCCCGCCCGCCCGGCCCGGGGGAGGGACGCCCGGGCCCGGCCGCCCCGCTGCTCCGGCCGCGCGTCCTCCGCCTGCCCGGCCAGCGCCGGGCCTCAGCGTGCGGCGCCGCCGGCCCCAGCTGCGGGCCTCCGCCCTCGGCGCGGGGGAATGCGCGGCGGGCCGGGGCCAGGACGACGGGAAGCGAGGCGCGCGGGCCCCAGGAGCGCGCTGCGGCGGGGGCTGGAGTGCGGGCGCGGCTGCGGCGGCAGCGCGGGCCGCTGAGCGGGGCGCGCGGCCCCGAGGATGCGGCGGCGGGAGCAGGTGGGGCGCGGGGCCCCGGCCCGCGGGGCGCGGGGCGAGGGGGTCGGCGGGGGCTGAGCGCGGGGCTGTGTCCGCCAGCCGACACCCCCGAGTCCGGGGAGGACGCGTCCCGGCTGCCCGGACCCGAGGCAGGGACGAGCGTAACAAAGAGAAAACTCTTCCAGGCTCTCTTCCACTTGAGGCATTTGCAGAGGGGTCTTGAACTTATATTCGGAGCTCCTCGGTTGATTGTGAGCGGCTTAATTCTGCATCGGGGCTTTAAAAGTCTTAGGCATGTTTGTGCCTCTCGGAATATTAAGTGCGAGATTTGCCAGATAACTTTGGCGAGAAGGAGAGGAACGAGGGACTGTTTCGTGGTGATGGCTTGTTTTGGATTTGGAGTAAAGTGTTTACTCTGGAAAAAAGAATTCTTGGGTCTGCAAATTCCGACTTGTGATTTCTGCAAATCCTGATTAGACTGGCCGCTTTTGGCATGCCCGTCTTATTTTCTGTTTTGCTGAGAAAGCCTTATAATAGCGTATGCTCGCAAACGCGTTCATAATACTCCGTGTGCGCCAGGTGACAACCGCTGTATGCCTAAGGGTTGCTGATAGATTTTTTTTTCTAACTTTGGGACATGATAGAAATTTTATTCTGAAAGTAGTTGTCTGTTGTTTCCAGCACATTTTATTCTCCAGCTCTGCGCATAAATGTGTTCAGGACAAATATGCGTTGGATTTAATGCTATATACCTACTCATTATTCTAAGAATACAATTTTAGAGATTATTTTATTTGAAAGCGTTATTAGTAAAATTACACGTAATGAGGACTGTAGCAACAAAGCGGAAAACTACAGGATTCAGACTTTAAAAGCTTCTGAGAGGGGATGTAAAAACATTAAAATGAATAAATATCTCAGTCTACCTTTTGAATACTTGAACATAATTAATGTATACCTATTTTTAAAATTTCAAAATAAAGTGATTTTGTAGAGAAACAAAATATCTTAGTATATTTTCCTGCAAAAGCTAATTATGAATGTCTGTTTAGTAATCAGTTAAGACTTCCAGACCCAGCTACCTTTCAAATTATTTCATTTTACACCTGAAACAGACACCCCCCCCAGAGCATCTTCAATTTCTACTCCTCTATTCAAACATTCATAACTTTATGACAATATTTGGTAGCAAATACTGTACATAACTGAAAATTGTGTAAATTCACACACACATACCCTTCAACTTTTTCAATTACTTTTTATAACATCTACCAAAATAAAAAAGAGAAAACGTTGGCTTGTCTATATCCTTGATGCAGTAAAACATTTCAAACTCAGGGACAGCAAAGTTTTACTCTGCTTCATCAGAGCTTAAGTTGATAATTAAGTTATATAATGTAATATCTACTGCCTTCAGGGCATAATTCTATATTTGCAGTGTCTTTACCATGTTTGAAAATCCCCAATACAAATTTTGATCTTTCCTCTGTACAACTTAACTGTTCTGTTTCCAGTTACCATAATTGGTATGTAGAATTTAAATTCATTACCTTATCTCTTGAAAGGGTATTTAGCATATCTATCTATAAGGGTATCTACAATCTTTTAAAATTTATTCATGCATGGCTCATAGGCACTTTTCTAGTTGAAAGCTTATTATTTCAAGTTATTACTTCTTGATTTTTTTTCACTTTTCATTTTGTCTCAACGAGCTATTTGGTTTATACCCTGACACAACCAAGAGCACTGAAAACTGCAGGTAGAGCCCATGTCTTTTCATAATGTCTGTTTTCTATTCCCTTCTTTAGTAAGGTGCTTTTACCTTCCAGAGGTACACAGCAAATGCTGTTAAATTAACTCAGTGGCTTATGAACTTCTAGTTTTTTTTCTTCTGGCCTTCTCCATTTCCTGTTTTTAACTTTTATTTTTCTGGCTCTCTGTGGATAACCAGAGCTCAAACAAACAAAACCCAAACCCAGACAACAAAAGCAGAAAGTCGTGGTTGGGTCCTTAGTAGAAATACAGCCGCGTATGTAATTATAGCAGGCTTGTAATCTACTTAAGAGCGAGGACGGCTTAGGAACTGACTCCTTTTAGACTTTCTGCAGGGCTTCCCTCGGAGAAGGCGATGGCACCCACTCCAGTACTCGTGCCTGGAAAATCCAATGGATGGAGGAGCCTGGTGGGCTTCAGTGCAGGGGTCGCGAAGAGTCGAACACGTCTGAGCGAGTTCATTTTCACTTTTCTGCACTGGAGAAGGAAATGGCAACCCACTCCAGTGTTCTGGCCTGGAGAATCCAGGGACGGGGTCGCAGAGAGTCGGACACGACTGAGAGGCTTTCACTAGACGGCTCCACAAGGCCTTCTGGGGGCTCGGGGTAAAGAACCCGCCTGACTAATGCAGGCAGACCTGGGAGACAGGGCCTCGACCCCCGGGTCGGGAAGATTCCCCTGGAGAAGCAATGGCAGCCCACTCCAGAATTCTTGCCTGCAGCATCCCTTGGACAGAGGAGCCTGGTGGGCTCCAGTGCCTGGGGTCGCAGGGTCCAGCAGGACTGCAGCGACTCAGCACACACGCCTAAGGGCCCTCCCCATGGCCTTGCCCTCAGAGACGCAGTCCACTGCGGTGAGACGGAATTATGAAGCCTTAGGTCTGCCAAAGCCTGGGATGAGCGCTAAACGCCGGTTCTCCTCAGCCCCGCCCCGCCCCGCCCCGCGCCCTTCACCTCCGGGGCTGAGGCGCAGCGGGGGAGGGCGCGTGCGGGGCCGGCCCCCAGCTCCCGCCGCCCCGTGAGGCCGAGAGCGCCGCTTCTCCCGAGGACCGGCTTCCGCGTCCGCCGGGGGCTGGCGCTGGCCCCCGCGCGGCGGTTCCGGCCCCGGCGCCGGGTAGCCAGCTGCGACCGAGCCCAAGGCTGCGTCCTCGGAGGCCGCCTCGGTTCAGAAGACGACGGAGGGCGGGGGCTGTCCCGGGATTCTGCCGATATCTGCGATTCTGGCGACCTGTTGAAGGCGGGGCGGGGGAGGGCGAATTAAAAAAAATCCTGTCAGTGTCAAAGTTCCAAGCTGCCGCTCGAGGCCGTTTTGCTTCCGCCCCGGGATTAACGCACCAATGGCGTGCTTTAAAAAGTTTTACGTCACGTGTGTAGGGTGTGGCTGGCAGTTCTGAGGTAAAGGGACCCCTCTCAGGCCGCGCGCGTGTCTGCGGGGGCTCTAGGCGGAACTTTTAAGCTTCCCCTCCGGCGTCAGCTCGAGCCTGTCCTCCCTCCGGGAGCGTCCGTTCGGAAACGCGGCGGCAGGCGGAGGGTTCCGGCGCCGCCGAGGCCGCCGGTTGCCCGGGCAACGCCGCCCGCTCTTCCGGGAGCGCGGAGTCGGAGCCCTCGGCGCTGTTGGCCGCTCGGGCTCGCTGAGCGCCGCGCTCGCGTCTTTATCTCAGGATGGAGTTCGAAACCGCGTCCCGCTCCTCTTCAGGGCTGTGGCGCCGCCTCGGGCGAGGCTCACCGCCTCTAGGCGTCCCCACCCGGAGACGGGCGCGGGCCAGGCTTGTCAGAGCTGAAAGGCTTCTGCTTGGTAATCCGGTCAACAGAGCGAGTAGACAGTTTGTTTATAAATAAATCGAAATGGTGACGTAAATATCTGTAAACTGGGAAGTTGTGCAAATGCCTGTTAAGTGTTCACCTCGTTTGACCCTCACAGCTGCCACGTGTGACGGGATGATTCCATTCGGGTTCGGCATTAATTTGCCTAATTGGGACTTGAACGTAGCTCTTTTGGAGGTGGTTTTGTTTTGTTTTGTTCTTGACAATTAACTCACTTAAGGCTAAAGATACAGTTGGAGTATCGGGGAGCCAAAAAGAGTTAACTATGAAAAAAGCCCCAAAACTTTAGAGCTAGAGGACCACTGACTCCCGCTACCAAATTTGGGTCTAGAGTGCCGGCCCTCTCTCGTGTCCGTCCATCCACACGTGGTGGCCACTATTTGCGGAACTGAATGAGGGGTGGGCTCTGAGCCCGGCCCAACACACCTCTGCTGTGAAACTTCTCCAGCCCCTCCCAGATCCTGCTCAGGCCTTCTTTTCCAGAGGGAAGATAAAGCTTATCCCTTAGATACAGCTTTTATTGATTTGTATTTTAAAAACAAAGCCGGAGTTGCTGCCGCCCCTGTAACCAGCGTCCTTCTCTCCCCAGCACTGGCGTGGGAGCTCCCGTCACCTGGTCTTTGGAGACTCGGTTGCTTTTTGACGGCAGCAGCTGCCGGGGGAGCAGTCGGAGACTCGGCGGCGCTCCTCGGGTCGGGCGGGATCGCTTTCTCCGGGCATCACCACCCCGGGACTGCTGGCGGTGCTGTTCGCTTTTTACCCCTCCAGCCCTTGAAGGGAGAAGAAGATGCCACTGCCATTTGGACTGAAACTGAAACGCACGCGGCGCTACACTGTATCCAGCAAGAGCTGCCTGGTTGCCCGGATCCAGCTGCTCAACAATGAGTTTGTAGAGTTCACACTGTCCGTGGAGAGCACTGGCCAGGAGAGCCTGGAGGCTGTGGCCCAAAGACTGGAGCTGCGGGAGGTAAGCCACCCCCACCCCCTAAAAAAAACCCACAAAAACCAAAAAAACACAAGTGCAGGCTTCTCCGGCCGAATTTTGCTCCTTCCTTCCAAGCTGCTATAAATGGTCACGCTGGCTGTTTCTTCTCAAAGTACCTCCTTGGCCAGGATAATCTGAGGCTTCCCTGCTGGCTCAGATGGTAAAGAACCTGCCTGCAATGCAGGAGCCCCAGGTTCCAACCTTGGGTGGGAAAGATCCCCTGGAGGAGGGCATGGCAACCCACTCCCGTGTTATTGCCTGGAGAATCTCTTGAAGAGAAGAGGCTGGAGGGCTACAGTCCATGGGTGGAAGAGAGTCAGACACCACTGAAGTGGTTTGCCACAAAGGCTCTAGGATAACCCGAGTTGAGCCTGTGAGCCCCTCTCCCTGCGAGGAAGGAATGAAACAGAGCTAAGAGGACTTTTCTTGGGGATGCCCCTTAAAAGAACTGGAGGGGGTGGATGGCATCACCGACTCAATGGACGTGAGTTTGAGTAGCTCTGGGAGTTGGTGATGGACAGGGAGGCCTGGCGTGCTGCCGTCCATGGGCTGGAAAAGGGTCAGACACGACTGAGCGACTTCACTCTCACTTTTCACCTTCATGCACTGGAGAAGGAAACGGCAGCCCACTCCAGTGTTCTTGCCTGGAGAATCCCAGGGACGGGGGAGCCTGGTGGGCTGCTGTCTCTGGGGTTGCACGGAGTCGGACACGACTGAGGTGATTCAGCAGCAGTGGCAGCACGATCTTTCAGCTGCCGTGTGTGGGATCTAGCTCCCTGACTAGGGATGGAACTCCAGACCCCTGGGTGGGGAGCGTGGAGTCTTCGCCACTGGACCACCAGGGATATCCCCAAAATGCCTGAGTTTTGAAAATGTTTATATGTTCTCCCAAAATGTAAACCAAAATGAAACAGCAATGCATGTTGGCATCTGCGTGAAGAAGCCATCTTGGAAATGGGTCCTTTCAGCCCCCAGGCATCCGGCAGACACCTAGGCAACTCTTGCCCAAATTCTTGACCCACAGAACTGTGAGCAAGATAAAATAGTTGTTTTAAGCCACTTAAAAAAAGAAAAAAGGAATGCATTTTGGAGTGTCCAAGTAGTTCTGACCTTCTAGTATTGATCCCACATGGGTCATCCTGATTTAGTAAGTTTACTGACTTTATTCATTTGTTCAGCATTCAGTGACTCTTGCATGTGCGTGCCTGCGTGCTTAGTCACTTCAGTAGTGTCCAACTCTTTGTGACCGTGACCTTTTGGACTGTAGCCAGCTAGGTTCCTCTGTCCATGAGATTCTCCAGGCAAGAAGACTGGAATGGGTTGCCATGCCCTCTTCTGGAGTATCTTCCCAACCCCGGGATCAAGCCGGAGTCTCTTACGTCTCCTGCGTTGGCAGACAGGTTCTTTACCATCTGAGCCACCAAGGGAAGCCCTTTGTGTTCCACAGGTCAAGCCAAATTTTGAGAGACATGTTTCAGTTTGAATTCTGGTTTCTGCATTAATTTAGTTGTTTAACCTTAGGTGAGGAATGTGATCTGCCTGAGCTCAGGTTCCCTCATCTGAACCATAGGGTAACAGTGATGCCTAACACTCGGAATGACTGTGTGATTTAATGTGCATGTAAAGCCATAGCTCCGATAACTATAGTCTGTTACAGTATCATAGGATTTTTCTGGAAAAGCCCTAACCCAGTCTGAAGGAAGTTGTTGTGGTCCTTAAGCATCTGCATAATGTTCTGCATTTAAAATGCTGTGTAAGGCCTGTGAAGAAAAGGGCTATAATTAAACCGAGGCCTCTCTGGTCTTTGGCTGCCTGCTTCTGGGCTAAGAGAGAGATGGAAAAGCTAGTTATTTCACTTAAACGCCTCTGTTATAGTCTTGACTGGAAAAATCCTGCTGATTTATAGTTTATGAAAAGTCAAGAATAGATAAACTGTGCCCCTGGTGAGCATCCCATCATTGCATCAGTCAGTATTAAAGACATATTAAGGGCCAAGCACATTGAAAAAGACCCCGATGCTGGGAAAGATGGAGAGCAGAAGAAGAAGGGGACAACAGAGGATGAGGCGGTTGGATGGCATCACTGACTCGATGGACATGAAAGGGAGGAGAAAGTTGCTCAGTCCTGTCTGACTCTTTGTGACCCCATGGACTGTAGCCCTCCAGGCTCCTCTCTGTCCATGGAATTCTCCAAGCCAAAATGCTGGAGTGGGTAGCCTTCCCTTCTCCAGGGATCTTCCCAACCCAAGGATCGAACCCAGGTCTCCTGCATTGCAGGCAGATTCTTTACCAGCTGAACCACTAGGGAAGCCCAAATGGACGTAAGTCTGAGAAACTCTGGGAGGTGGTGAAGGACAGGGAGGCCTGCCCTGCTGCAGTCCACGGGGTCGCAAAGAGTCGGACATGACTGAGCGACTGAACAGCACATGCAGGTGTCTGGGAGCTCAGCCTGGCGTTGATGCCGATGAGAAACAGACACGAGGCACGCGATGGTGAGGGAAGCAGGAGGCTCTGTAGACGTTAGGGAGAGGCAGCGGAGGGAAGGCTTCCTGGGGCGAGTGACGTCTGAGCCGGGACCCGAAGGATGGGGCGGGGTGGTCAGTCGGGCTGAAAAAGACTGGCCCCACATGTCTAGAGACACGAGGCAGGTGGTCTCCCCGGCCCCTGGGGAGGGAGAGGCAAGGCTGCAGGCCAGGGGCCACACGTGCAGGCTTCTTGCAGTTTGGGCCTTGTCCTGCAGATTAGGAAGTTAGTGAAGAGTTTTTATTTTTTAACTTTATTTTTTAAATTGTTTTTTCTTTTTTGGCCATACTGCGAGGCATGCAGGATCTTAGTTCCCAGACCAGGAGTCAAACCCGTGCCCCCTGCAGTAGAAGCATAGAGTCTTCACCCCTGGACTGCCAGGGAAATCCCAGGGAAGAGTTTTTTTAAACATGCAAGTGGTGTGATTGTTTTTACGAAGCCGTGCCGCCTCTGGAGAAAATGATTAGAAAAGAGTGGTTGTAGTGCAGATAGCAGTCACTTGGATCTGGACGGGGCTGAGGAGGGGTGAGCTGAGTCTGGAGATCTTGGGGATCTACCTGTCAGGTGATGCGGAGGGACTGGCCAGGGTCCAGATGGATCCCAAGGTTTCCGGTAAATGGTGGGGATCGCCCCCGAGGGAAGAAACAGAAGGAAGAGCAGGCTGGAGGGGAGTTGGCCAAGGTGTGTGGGCCGCTCTCCTCCGATGCGCTGAGCTTCAGGTGCCAGTTGGAGATGCCGAGCAGGCAGAGCGTACGTGGGTCCAGAGCTCAGATGAGAGGAACGTTAGAAGGAAAGGAAGTGCAGTGAGCGGCCCAAGAAGGGGACCGTGAGCCAGAAGGGCCCGCCTCAGTGGCTGGTCCTGCCTGCTTGCGCTTATTTAGTCCCGTCTCTTTTCTTCCCTTCACCCATTTTTCCTTTTTTCCTGTTTTTTTTTTTCCCTGTGATTTCTTCCTCATGCACCTGGTCTGCCTATAACCACTAGAGTCAATTTCTTGAAGAACTGTGGTTAATTTATTAGTTACAATAAATTAACTATGGTTAATATGTTAAGACATGAAAAATCCTTTATAAGCACAGGTTGAACTGAACCCACAGGCCTTGCTTTGCTTCTCTGTTAGTCAAGAAGCCCAGAGAAGTTGGCATCCCTTGCACGCGAAGATCAGACTCAGAAACACTGGACTGCCAGGGAAATCCCAGGGAAGAGTTTTTTTAAACATGCAAGTGGTGTGATTGTTTTTACGAAGCCGTGCCGCCTCTGGAGAAAATGATTAGAAAAGAGTGGTTGTAGTGCAGATAGCAGTCACTTGGATCTGGACGGGGCTGAGGAGGGGTGAGCTGAGTCTGGAGATCTTGGGGATCTACCTGTCAGGTGATGCGGAGGGACTGGCCAGGGTCCAGATGGATCCTAAGGTTTCCGGTAAATGGTGGGGATCGCCCCCGAGGGAAGAAACAGAAGGAAGAGCAGGCTGGAGGGGAGTTGGCCAAGGTGTGTGGGCCGCTCTCCTCCGATGCGCTGAGCTTCAGGTGCCAGTTGGAGATGCCGAGCAGGCAGAGCGTACGTGGGTCCGGAGCTCAGATGAGAGGAACGTTAGAAGGAAAGGAAGTGCAGTGAGCGGCCCAAGAAGGGGACCGTGAGCCAGAAGGGCCCGCCTCAGTGGCTGGTCCTGCCTGCTTGCGCTTATTTAGTCCCGTCTCTTTTCTTCCCTTCACCCATTTTTCCTTTTTTCCTGTTTTTTTTTTTCCCTGTGATTTCTTCCTCATGCACCTGGTCTGCCTATAACCACTAGAGTCAATTTCTTGAAGAACTGTGGTTAATTTATTAGTTACAATAAATTAACTATGGTTAATATGTTAAGACATGAAAAATCCTTTATAAGCACAGGTTGAACTGAACCCACAGGCCTTGCTTTGCTTCTCTGTTAGTCAAGAAGCCCAGAGAAGTTGGCATCCCTTGCACGCGAAGATCAGACTCAGAAACGAGCAGCTTCATCCAGCTGTGGGTATATGATGAGAGTGATTTTTTAACAGAAAGGGAGAGTGCTCTAGGTGGGAACAGGTGTGACCCCTAGAAAATGTCTCACCCCCGGACAGGCTGTCCCACCATTGCCGGCATTTTAGCACAGTCATGGTCAGAAAGTTAGCTTGTATAGCAAACTTTTCCAAGCTTCAGAAGCCCTGCTCCGTAGGAGATAAACAGGAGGCTTAGGCCCAGGCCTAGTCCTACCCAATGACTGTTTAGAAATCACCAAGTCAGAGGCAGCAGCTGGTCTTCCTTTGTGTCCATACATCACTCATGAGAATCAGTCAAGAGACAGTGGTTTGCCGTCTTGCACTAGTCTCCCGTCAAGAAGGCCCAGAATCATAGCATGCAGACTTGGCTGATACGATTCTGCTACTGCCCAAATGTAAGCTGGTAGCATAAATCTTTACTTTCTTTGAAAGCTGAATATCATTTCACTTATATTGTGAATCCGCCTGCAATGTAGGAGACTCGGTTCGATTCCCGGGTCAGGAAGATCCTCTGGAGAAGGGATAGGCTACCCACTCCAGTATCCTTGGGCTTCCCTGGTGGCTCAACGGGTAAAGAATCCGCCTGCAGTGTGGGAGACCTGAGTTTGTTCCCTGGGTTGGGAAGATCCCCGGGAGAAGGGAATGGCTGCCCACTCCAGTATTCTGGCCTGGAGAATTCCATGGACTATTCCATGGGGTCACAAAGAGCTGGATGTGACTTTCAGTTTCTTTTTTCTATTATGACAGTTATAAAGGCTATACAGTAGTACCATTATAACGCTATACCTGGCAGCTTCAACTGTAGGTAGTATTTTATTTCTTGAGTTGAATGTGTGATTAAATGATGTTTGTCAGTCTTCATAGTTTTTTTTTTTTTGACCGTGTGAGATATTTGATAGTACATTAAGGAGCTAAAAACTAAAAGGTTAGTATATTTATATCCAATATAGTTAACGTGCATTGTCAACTTTTTTCTGAACCCACTGTATTTGAGCTGTGAAAAGTGGCTTTTAAAAATGGGAATATAGGGGGAGGGGGGGTGCTACAGGAAAACATTGCTGTTTGTGGTAGCAACAGCCTCTCAGAGCTGCTGAAACCCCTTGCGGGTCGTTGAGTTTCGTAACACTGTTTCAAGAGAGGCTGTCAAAGTCTTTACAGCATTTAATGGGAATTAGAAACACTTTCTAATTGTGAAAGTGTGTGTTACCGAGGTTTGATGGAGGTGGTGAGACAAGAGTGTGTCATCCCCGGGGCAGTGTGTTTGAAAGAATGTTCCAGTCTAGAGTGAGATGGTCAGACCTAAAGACCTGTTTCGGAGAGTGAGCCCTGTTACCCCAGCTCGCTGGAAGTCTGTCAAGCCAGGACGCGTGTGTGGTTGTGTGCGATGCGATGCGGAATTCCGGTTGTGAGAGGGCTCTGAGTGTTTCCCTCTGGCTAGGCCAGGATCTCCCCGCAGGCAGGCTGTTTGGGAGTCACAGCAAACCGGGCATTGCTTGGTGAGCGTGGAGTCAGAGAGGGGAAGTTGACCGGAAAGCCTTCCATGTATCTTCCCACGGGGAGCGGCCGAGCCTCCAGCGGGGCCACCCAGGCTGGTGCTGCCTCTGTGGGCCTCTTGAGAAGGCCAGCCTGCTCAGCGACTGGTTGAGACGTGTGCCAGCTGGGTTGGAAATGCCTGGGTTTGGGTCCCAGTGTTGCCACCTACCAGTTGTGTGCTCTTGGGCCAGTTACTTAATTCCCAAGCCCAGTGGCTTTGCTTCTGTGAGCTGGGGATGATACTGTTGCCTCTTTGACAGGGGCTGTGAGGGTGCAGTCTCAGCTAGAGAACTCAGCAGAGCACCTGGCATTTGGGAGACACTCGGTGTTGCTCTTCAGCACCGCCGCTGGCGTTTGTGACTCCCATTTCCATGCTATGCTCACCGATCTCTTCAAGTGAATACATGTTTTCTTATAAAATGTTCTTTTATCAATAGTGCAAATAGGTAGAGTGGCCACTGGTAATGGCACTTCTCACCTCACTGAGCAGGATTGTAGTAGACCACTGTAATTAGCAGTTATATGGAACCTCTGTTTTCGTGCCAGGGATAATCTGTACAGCGTCACCGCCCACAAACAGAGCTTCAGTAGGTCTTTACTTCTCTGTGTCTTCCCTCTTGCTCTCAAACTAACCTCTAGGGTTTAAACAAACAAACAAAAAATAATGAAATTTTGACTTAAGATTTATATTTTTTCTCTAAGGCATGTCTTTCTCAGGAATTCTTTTAAATCTTATATTACATTTGATAATCACATTTTAATTGTGCTCTCCTGGGTTTTAATTAGATTCATTGCAAAATATTATTTTCTTAAAAATTTTAATTCATTTGTTATCTCAGCTGTGCTAGGTCTTCGTTCCTGCGCGTGGGTTTGTTTCTTTCTCTAGTTGTGCGAGTAGGGCCGCCCCTCCAGCTGGTCCAGGCTTCTCCCCCCTTGCGGTGGCTTCTCCTGCTGCGGAGCGCGGCCTTCGGGCCCTGCGGGCTGGGTGGTTGCGGCTCCTGGGCTGGGGAGCTCAGGCCCGCGGGCTGTGCCGCGCGGCTCAGCGGCTGCGCTGTGCGGAGTCTTCCCGGATCCTCGGGAGCTCAGGCCCGCGGGCTGCGGCTGCTCTGCGCTGTGCGGAGTCTTCCCGGATCAGCCGTCTTCCCGTGTCTCCTGCACCGGCAGGCGGATTCTCGATCGCCGAGCCGCCGGGGAAGCTCCCTTGCTGCAGCTTCTTGCTCAGTAGACTACCCTTGCCCATATGCTTTTAATCGTGTTTTTTTGGTGTGTTTTCATTGACTGATACACATTCATCGGAGCTTACTAGGCACCGCGTGCTGGGGCCCTGTGCCTGGTGTGCAGGTCATGGCGCTTCGGAGGACCCGGCAGAACTGGTTCACCTCCCAGCCCCGCCCCTCACGGCACCTCACATTCATATGATCCAGCTATTCTTCTTGGCGTGTGTCTTAGTCCACTGAGGCTGCTCTGAGGTGTCACAGGTGGCCTGGCCCATAATCCACAGAGTGATCTCTCACCCTTCTGGAGGCCGGGGGTCAAAGTCAAGCTGTCGCCACGGTCAGGCTCTGCTGAGAGCCCTCCTCTCCTGGCTGGCGGCTTGCCGGTATCTCACTGTGTACTCACCCGGCAGAGAGCAGGGGAAAAGTAATTTCTTTTATAGCATGTCTGTCTTTATCTTAATGTTCTTATTCAGCTTTAAATTTGCATTTGGTTGGAGTTTTCAAGTTTTTACATCTCCAGTTAGGAGAATAGGACATTTTAAAAATCCTGGAAGCCTGCTGGGGACTTTGCGGGTGGTCCAGTGGTTAAGGCTCTCACTGCCAGGTCTGGGTTGGATCCTGGTCAGGGAGCTAGCATCTCCCAAGCCCCGTGGCACGGCCAAAAAAGAAAAAAAAGCAAACCTGCAATGCTTTTGAAGATAAGGTTTTCCTGCTTCTGCTGTGATACATCATGTGTTAGTTTCATAGCTTAAGGGTTAGAGGGCAGTTTTCTTTCAGCTGTTTATGAATGTTTTGTGTAGAGGGAACCAGGATCCCCATTGTTTTCTGCATGTATAGCATACATACATGACTTTTCCAAATAAACAGTTTTCAAATGGCTGCTAAGCACCCCTAAGGTTACCTATGAAGCATTTTGTTGAAAAAGTTGAAAAGTCTAGCAAAACTTAGAAGTTCTCGCTATGGCTTCTCATTTTAAAATTATAGTTTGATATTTGGTTACTTTGTTCTGATTTATCACAGATATTCAGAAAGTGTTTTTAGAATTGTATTGAAACGCGTCCCACATGTGCCAAGTTTTGACTCCTTGGTGTGTAACCTCCGTCCTCGTGGGACTGTTGTGTCACCGGCGTCTAAAGCGGTGCTTCTGCCTCCTGGGGTGGGCTTCCCCAGGGGCTCAGCGGCAGAGGGCCCACCTGCAGTGCAGGAGACAGCAGGTTCCATCCCGGAGTTGGAAACACCCCCTGGAGAAGGGAACACAGCCCATTCTAGAATTGTTGCCTGGGAAATTCCATGGACAGAGGAGCTTGGCGGGCTGCAGTCAGGGGGTCACAGAGAGTCAGACGGGACCGAGGGAGTAACACGACCGCCACCACCTTCAGTGCGAGGTTGCGGAATCAGTGTCCTCTGAGTAAAAGTTAAGCTCTTGCTTTGAATTTATACTGATAAGCAGAGACCGCAGTTCAGTCAAGTCAGCCTTTATTTGCTGTCTGGTTTTACTTCCTGGAGAGAGTTGAACATTTACAGACTTTAGCAGAGGTAGCAGAGAACCTCTTCTCTTTAGACTTTTTTCTTTTTCATTTTGGGATTCTTCTGAAATACTTAGAGCGTGTGTCAGAGGCTGTCTGGGGTGAGATGCTCTTGTCAGGGGAGTGGCAGCTTCTTTGCTGAACTTGAAACTGATTCTTCTCACACCGTTTTCTGGCAAATGGGGACATTTTTTGGCTTTGGGATTTGTTGGAATCAAAGAGGAATCGAGCATTTAATACAAACCATTGCTCTCAAGCACTACTTTAGAAAATGTTCTTGGCCATCAGAGTGTTTTATTTTAAATTAGCATCTTAGGTATTCCAAATATCCACTGACCTTATCTTGACTGTTATCTGAGTAGGCCTCAAGAATTTCATGCACATTTCCGTCTGTACTAGCTATTTCCATTTGGACTCTAAAAATAGCTGAAATATGTGTAAGGTAAGAGTATAGTACCTGCAAACTTTTTAGCCTTTGGGCTGAGCATTTACTCATTCAGGCATGTATGTTATAAAGCAGGTAAGGGTGACTTACAGACAAGGATCAGTAAATATTTTAGTTTGATCTATTGGACCATCTGAAGCAAATTTAAATCTTAGATTGGCCTCTTTTTATAAATAATGAAAGCTTTCCAAAGTCCAAACTTGATTATAAATGTGCAAGGATTTTTCTTGATTCTTAGATTTTTCTGTTACTTCTCTTACTTGGTCTAAATAATTAAAACTAGTCATATCAGTAAGTAGAGGGATTTTATATACAAACATGGAGATATTATGCACTTTATAGTAATGTATCACACAAGTTATTACAGATTTTGGACACCTGTTGACTCAAAGAAACGGAGTGTTCAACCTTCACAGAATTTCTAGTAAATTTCAGGGCTCACGGTCTGAGACGTTCTTCTGCCAGTGCTGGATTTTCCACCTGAGAGACGTTGGCGATGTCCTTGAACGTCTTTCACAGTAGTCTGTCCCCGCAGTGTGGTCTCGTGACCATATGGGATCGAGAGTGGATTTGCTCGTATGCACAGGTTTGCGAGCTGGTAACAAGATGGCAGACAGGAGAGCTGATGGCGTTTCAGGGAGCCCTCTAAGCTCTTCACTCTCCTTGGAGCTTATGGCTTCAGATCGCATTCCTTGTGATACTAGGTGCTGTTAACAGCTTTCTGCCGTCCTCCTTGTGGGTGGATGCACGTTGTTGCTGGAAGCTTAGCATCTCTTATTTAATCCTCACAGTGAGTTGGGCATTCTCTCTTCCATTTTAAAAGGAGGAAACTGAAGTTCTGAAAAACAGGGTGAAGCCCTCTAGGCTCTTCACTCTCCTTGGAGCTTATGGCTTCAGATCGCATTCCTTGCGATACTAGGTGCTGTTAACAGCTTTCTGCCGTCCTCCTTGTGGGTGGATGCATGTTGTTGCTGGAAGCTTAGCATCTCTTATTTAATCCTCACAGTGAGTTGGGCATTCTCTCTTCCATTTTAAAAGGAGGAAACTGAAGTTCTGAAAAATAGGGTGCTTTGCAGTGCTCACCTGGGCAATCGCACAGCTAATATGCAGAGGAGCCAGAATTTGAGTTTGTATGTGTCAGACTTCTGCTTGAACTTTGACTTGTAAAGTTGTTTTTTTTAATGAGTTTTAAAATCTTAAGTGTCATGGACCCTTTGGAGAATCTGATCAAAATGCAGAATCTTGCACACAATTTCAGATGAGTCTAGGGTCCCGTCTTTGCGTTCATTGCTGAGCTCAGGTGGTGGGCCTCAAAGCCTCTTGGATGAGGCAGTCTTTCCCCTTCTCTCGGCTAAACAGGGTCTCTTTCTTCCCTACTCTTTCTTTTCCCAGAGGGAAGGTGGTGGTAGTGAACATTTGTGAAAAATTCAAGACCTTCATATTTTTAAGAAAACTATTTGCCTCTGAAGTATCACTCCTTACCCCTTCCCCAACCAATGCCTGTTTTGAATGGCCTTTAGATTTTAGGAAAGGGCATTTGGGGTATTCATTTCCTCTCCTGGATAACTTAGTGTTACAGAAAAAAAGAAAATCTCCTTTCAAGGAGGAAAGCGAGCAGATTGTGAGTGGTGGCTCCTTCAGCGCGCCTCCGACGGTGGACCCTCGTCTTTCTCCTGCCAGGCAGCGCCTTTGTGCCCACCCAGGCAGTAGGTGTTCTCCCCGGCGGCATGGGCTACTCGTGTTTCCTTCCCGCACTACCCACCCCGCCCCCGACCCTGCCTGGCCTGTTGCTGAGCAGTCTACTTTACCCTGCTCGTCAGAATACACACCCTGTCTGAACTTGGCTTTTTCTTTTCTGTTAACAAAGCTTTTGCTCACATCACTGTTTTAAACGATATGTTGCTTTAGCAAGTATTTTTCTATTTGGTTCTCTAAGCAGTTTGTTCATACATAAATGTCACTTAGATTTATCTTTCAGTGAACTGAAGGGTATCCAAAGGCAGTTTAAATTCCTAAGAATCATCTTAAGATGTTAATTTCACTAGAATAAACATGCATGACCCAAATCCTGTATGAGAAGGAGCGGCTTGTTGTAGAAATAACTCTTGTCAAGGGTTTGTGCCCCTTCATCTAGATTATCCAAATGAAATCACGAAAAGGTGTGCAGGCTCTTTATTTGTGAATAGGACACTGTAACTGTGTTATTTTGAACACGTTTTAACTGAGCAGGCTAAGAAAATATACAAGTAATTCCATGCTGGGTGGCGGCAGCTCATTTCTCTGTGAATCGAAAAACAGCTTGTCTTTGCTGTCACGTTATAGTTATTTAGACGGCTCAGTCTTTGACTTAAGAGATTAGTTTCCATGTCAAGTGAGTTTTTAGCAGGCGTCAGATTCCAGTGTTGCTGGCGGCCAGGTGGGGGTCTGGGGCCGGGTGAACGTGGGCACCCCCTGTGTGGCCGAAGGGAAGCAGCTCCTCTGGCTCCTGTGCCTCCCACGCGTGACTGTTGCGCGTGGCAGTAGCGGTAGCTTTCTGCTGGATGCCGACGGTGCGCCTAGCCGCTGCACTAGACACGTACACATTCTCAGTCTCATCCTGCATGCAACTGGATTCCTTCCTCCTCCCGCCGTCTCAGAAATGGAGTGGACCAGAGCGGCAGCGTCCAGACTGCGGGGGGTCCTGATGCAGGACACATGTGCTGTGTGTGTGTTCAGTTGCTCAGCTGGGCCTGAGTCTTTGAGGCCCTGTGGACTGTAGTCCCCCAGGTTCCTCTGTCCATGGGATTTTTCCAGGCAAAAATACTGAAATGGATTACCATTTCCTTCTCTAGGGGAGCTTCCCAACCTAGGGGTCAAACCTGAGCTCAAACCTGCGACTCTCGCCTTAGCAGGCAGATTCTTGACCACTGAGCCACCTGGGAAGCCACTACTTGTTTAGTGTCGAGTTATTTTTCTTTAGCCATTTCCGTTTTCTTTTTTCATCATGTAAATTTGTTCATTGGTTAGAAAATTTACAGAGAAAAATAACTCAAGGTGTTGTCCTTAAGTCAGCCAGTTAAGCTCAAGAACTATACCACTGAGAATGAAATATTCCAAATGATGTCCTTTCTCTTCCTTCCAGAGTTTATTAGATTGGATTGGATGGAGTGGATTATCTAGAAAATAACCTTAATTCTCACCCATATTTTGCAAATGCTTATTTGCTTGTATTTTTGTTAACTGGCATGCATTTTGAAGTCAGATTTACGTCTGAATGGTGACTTAAGGGAAAGAAGCGTGTTTGGTCATGAAACATATGTCTCAGATGACGAGTCAGAATACAGTGTCTGTCCCCGTCGCGGGAGTGCAGACTCCACTGTCCACCACAGTGCTGCCTGGCCGCCTGGGGCAGCCGGCAAGGGGGACCCCCGGCTGGAGCCGAGGTCTTCCCGCTGCAGGCTTAGCGCGTTTCCCTCAGCAGCACACTGCTTTTTCTTTGAGCCATTGCCATTTTCCTAAAGAAAGACAATCCAGTCATTGTATATTTTTAAATAAATTATTTTAAAAGGAAAGAGAAAGAAAGATGAGGAAGAGTTGCCAGAGAGAAAGCCTCGTCACTGAAGGGCTGGCGTTTAAATGTGGAATTTTCTGGGCTACGGAAGACGTAATGAGAAATTTTATACTGTTTCAGGGGACTTAAACTCTGATAACTGGAGCTAATGTTACTTGAGGACTTACTCTTGCGTGTTCTAAGCCCTTTAGATGTTTCTGTTTATTTCGATCCCTACCAGCCCTATGAGAGAGGCAGTCTCATACCCATTTTGTAGGTGGGGTGAACTGAGGCCAAAAGGTGTCAAGTAACTTGCTCACGGTTAAGAAACCACAACAGGACGAGTGCTTCCGGCTCCCTGATCAGCACCTTCCCCGCACTGGCTGACCTGGGGCCAGTGGCAGGTGGCCTGCACCGAGCTCGTGCCCTTCAGGGCCATGTGTCAGAGTTGCAGCCTCCCCAATCTGATGGAGGTTGTTTTAAGTACTTCTGAAATTTGTTATCTTTTATTTTAATTACTACAATCTATTTTGCTTTAAATATGATGTTGAAGTTGCATCAGGCAAGGAAAGATAAAGCCTGAGAAGGAGCGTGAATCACGATCAGGCCTCGAGGCATGGTTTGGAACGTCTGAAATGCTGAGCGCAGAGCCGTTTGATAGGAAGCCTCTTGCGAGCTTGTTGCCTGGAGACGTGGAAGTGTAGTCTGCTGAAACACAGCCCAGGAGAGTTGCTGTTGAGGGACTTTCCAAAGCAAGATCTGGTTGCAGTGCTGTTGGGTGGACTTGGGGGGCTCCTAGAGTCAGAGTCTGCTTCCAGGCAAGAAACAGTGGTGGAGCCAGGGAGCCTGTTAAGTTCTTGCCGCCTTTTTTGTTGAAGCTGGGTCACTGAGATTCAGCTGCTCTGTACACAGGTGTCTTTCAGTCTGTTACAGCCGTTCCTCCCGCCACCCAAGTGTAACCATTCTGCCATCTGTGAATTACGGGCATGGGGACAGGGCCACTGTACCTTGTTATTCCATCTTTAATTCTTCTGAAAGTCATGTTTCTGTCATTTAAACTTTGGTTTTTAGCCACATCATGCGGCGTGTGGGGCCTTAGTTCCCTGGTCTGGAATCAAACCTGAGTCCCCTGCACTGGAAGAGCAGAATCCCAACCACTGGACCGCCAGGGAAGTCCCTGTTTGCTTTTGTTGTTGCTGTTGGTTGAGACTTGTCACTGTATCCCTTGCATGTACGTAGTTGGATACAGGAATAGAGGACAGTTCCTGGCATCCTTATAGCACATACATACTAGTGGCTCGTTCATTCTCTTCTGCTTCCGAGTAAAATGAAAATACTGTATACACTAAAAAAGAAATCTATTTACTTATATTTAGTTATTTGACTGTACCAGGTCTTAGTTGCGATCCTTGATCAGGGATGGAACCTGGGCCCCCTGCGTTGGGAGCTCTGAGTTTTAGCCACTGGACCACCAGGGAAATCTCTTGTATGTATTTTTAAATAGCACTTCTTGGAATAAAATATAACTGGCATTATAGTACTTAAACAGTTCAAAAATATTGAGTGTGTGTGTTTCTGAGATAGGTATTCCCCATCCCCTACCCCATTCCTTGATCCTCAATGAACAGCTTCGATTAAAAGGAAATCCATTAGACCCTTGAGTGTGGCCTTTATTACATGGAACTTTATATTATTGATAAAAAAGGGGAAAAAGCTTTTTTACATTAGAAAGGGACACACTTTTATTTTTTTCTTGGAGTATTTGTGTATTGGAAAAAGTATTTGTTAAAAATAAAAAATGAAACCATGGTTTTCAAACTCCCTTGATTAATGAAGAAGCAAACACAGCTTATTGTAATAGAAGTCTGAGATTCTTCACATGTATAATTAGGATTTTAACCAAGAAAGTAATTTACCTGATTTTTTTTTAATCTTCAGCTTTTTCGTGGTAATATTAGTCTAATGGCAGTGGAGTGGTTGTGTTTTTTTTTAAGACAGTGAAAAATAGGGACTTCCCTGATGGTCCAGTGGTTAAGACTTTGCTTTTCAGTGCAAAGGGTGAGAGTTCAACCTCTGGTTGGGGAACTAAGATCCCGTATGCCTTATGATCCAAAAACCAAAATGCAAAACAGAAGTAATATTGTAACAAATTCAATAAAGACTTAAGAAAAAAAAAAAAAAAGACAGTGAAAAATACCAGATCACTTTTATCTGCCTCCTGAGAAATCTGTATGCAGGTCAAGAAGCAACAGTTAGAACTGGACATGGAATAATGGACTGGTTCCAAATTGGGAAAGGAGTACGTCAAGGCTGTATATTGTCACCCTGCTTATTTAATGTCTATGCAGAGTACATCATGAGAAACGCTGGACTGGAAGAAGTACAACTGGAATCAAGATTGCCAGGAGAAATATCAATAACCTCAGATATGCAGATGACACCACCCTTATGGCAGAAAGTGAAGAGGAAATAAAAAGCCTCTTGATGAAAGTGAAAGTGGCTAGTGAAAAAGTTGGCCTAAAGCTCAATATTCAGAAAACGAAGATCATGGCATCTGGTCCCATCACTTCATGGGAAATAGATGAGGAAACAGTGTCAGAATTTATTTTCGGGGCTCCAGAATCACTGCAGATGGTGATTTCACCCATGAAATTAAGACGCTTACTCCTTGGAAGAAAAGTTATGACCAACCTAGACAGCATATCAAAAGCAGACATTACTTTGCCGACTAAGGTCTGTCTAGTCAAGGCTATGGTTTTTCCTGTGGTCATGTATGGATGTGAGAGTTGGACTGTGAAGAAGGCTGAGCGCCAAAGAATTGATGCTTTTGAACTGTGGTGTTGGAGAAGACTCTTGAGAGTCCCTTGGACTGCAAGGAGATATAACCAGTCCATTCTGAAGGAGATCAGCCCTGGATTTCTTTGGAAGGAATGATGCTGAAGCTGAAACTCCAGTACTTTGGCTACCTCATGTGAAGAGTTGACTCATTGAAAAAGACTCTGATGCTGGGAAGGATTGGGGGCAGGAGGAGAACGGGACGACAGAGGATGAGATGGCTGGATGGCATCATGGACTCAATAGACGTGAGTCTAAATGAACTCTGGCAGTTGGTGGTGGACAGGGATGCCTGGCGGGCTACAATTCATGGGGTCACAAAGAGTTGGACACAACTGAGCGACTGAACTGAACTGAACTTGTTCCATGACCCTACACAGCCACTTTTTCCACTTTTTCTCTAATGGAAGAAGAGGAGTATAACATATTTTTAAAAATACCTTAATAGTCAAGAAATGTGCAGCTCTTTTATTAATAGTAAGAAAATAAACCTGGAAATTTAAGAACAGGCAACTCTGCAACTGCTGTTGCTGCTATACAGTTGTTAAGCCATGTCCAACTCTTTGCAATCCCATGTACTATAGCATCCCAGGCTCCTCTGTTCTCCACTATCTCCCAGAGTTTTCTCAAATTCATGTCCGTTGAGTCAGTGACACTATCTAATCATCTCATCCTCTGCTGCCCTCTTCTCCTTTTACCTTCAATATTCTCTAGCACTAGGGTCTTTTCCAATGAGTCAGCTCTTCAAGTCAGGTGGCCAAAGTATTGGAGCTTCAGCTTCAGTCCTTTGCAATTATTATCTACAGTATAATCTATCTTCTGCAAAGAGTTGGACACCTCTCAGCAACTAAGCATGCATGCAATCTATCTTCCTAGTTAGGAATACCCCTCCCAGACTGCATATGAGGAAATCTACTGCTACTGGGGACTTCTTTCCCCAAAACCTCTCTATTTCTCTATCACTCACCCACTCAAACTAACCCAGTCCTGTGCTACATTCAGAAACTTCATCCCCTTAGTTTAAAATATATTTCCCCTCTTCTAAAGAAACACATACTGTAGGAGTTACCACTATAACCCTTATTTACCACCCATAAAAGGTCATGCAAAAGAACTGTTATATTCCCCCAGCTCAGCTGCACAACAAGAGCACATGAAACCTACCCACTCTGTCCCACCCTCTTTATCTCCAGAGGCACAATTACACAGACTTGAGAGAAAACGCTGCTGCTGCTGCTAAGTCACTTCAGTCATATCCGACTGTGCGACCCCATAGATGGCAGCCCAACAGGCTCCCCCATCCTTGGGATTCTCCAGGCAAGAACACTGGAGTGGGTTGCTATTGCCTTCTCCAATGCATGAAAGTGAAAAGTGAAAGGAAAGTCACTCAGTCGTGTCCGACTCGTAGCAACCCCATGGACTGCAGCCAACCAGGCTCTTCCATCCATGGGATTTTCCAGGCAAGAATACTGGAGGGGGTTGCCATTGCCTTCTCCGAAGAGAAAACGCTACTCACCTGAAATTCTTCTCTACCTTCATCCCCATCCCTAACAAAAGTACCTACCAAGAGCTTATCTTTACCTCTACTTACTGCAAAGAGGTTTCCTTTTCGCCATTTTCACTCTTTTAGAAATAAGCGAGGTGCTGTCACAAACCAAGACAAAAGGGATGGAAAATCCTTTCTCACCATCAAGAGTTAGGAGAAAAGGGGGGAAAACTCCTACCACTTCCACAATAATGAAGGAGCTCCTGATCTCTTCTCCAACTGAAAGAATTTTAATCTTTATGCCACTTGAACAAAGCACTCCTATTATACACTTTGGACATCTTCACAACCCGGAACTGTTCCTCTAAAATTCAGAAGTCTTGTGCTCCAAGGTCAGGCTCTGACCACAAACATCTAGTTTCCAATCTATTTCTTCACCTCTTACTCTTAATGTCTATACATTCCAGACGGGTTGAGATTTTTAAAAATTAGGTAGCATACACTACAGGACCAAAGGTCCATAGCACAGACATTATTTTGCCAACAAAGGTCTGTATAGTCAAAGCTATGGTTTCTCCAGTAGTCATGTATGGATGGGAGAGTTGGACCATAAAGAAAGCTGAGCACCAAAGAATTGATGCTTTTGAACTGTGGTGTTGGAAAAGACTGTTGAGAGTCCCTTGAACTGAAAGGAGATCAAACCAGTTAATCCTGAAGGAAATCAATCCTGAATATTCACTGGAAGGACTGATGCTAAAGCAGAAGCTCCAATACTCTGGCCACCTGATGTGAAAAGCTGACTCATTAGAAAAGACCCTGATGCCGGGAAAGACTGAAGGCAGGAGAAGGGGACGACAGAGGACAAGATGGTTGGATGGCATCACTGACTCAATGGACAAGAGTTTCAGCAAGCTCCAGGAGATGGAGGACAGGGAAGCCTGGCGTGCTGCAGTGCATGGTGTCGCAGAGCAGGATACGACAGAGCGAGTGAAGAACAGTTCAGCTCCATAAAAGTTAAACGAGGCTGCTTCTCTTTCTCATGTTGTTTCTACAATGCACTGTCAGTTTCAAGCAATTAACTTTCCTCTTAATTTGTAGCAATTGTGTTCTTGAATTGAGAACCATATTGACATGGTTAATCTAGATCAGGGCTCCATAAACCTGTAGCCTATTGTGTGTTTGTGTAAACGAAGTTTTATTGGAACACAGCTACACCCATTTGTTTACATATATCTAAGACTGCTTACATGCTACAAGAACAGTTGAGTAGTAGCAACAGAGACCATATGGCCTACAAAGCCTAAAATATCTACTATCTGGCCCTTCACAGAAAAAGTGTGCCAATCTCTGTCTAGATGCCTGCACATGCCCATATGCCTTGCCAAAGTCTCACCAGCTGAAACGCTTCAATCCAGAGTCCTTAATCAAATAAGCATGCTAAGATGTTTATATCACAGGAATGGCTACTTCTAAATGCAGGAAAACCAGCAGAAACATTAAGCAGAATTAACATTAAATCAATTAAAGCGTTATTCTCTACCCTGGCCATGAATACACAATTTGATTAAGACATTTGAAAAATGAGAAAAATGCAATCGTTTTAATATTATAAAGTATTACAGGAAACAATAAGTCCTGCTCATCAAAGTATATGGGTTCATTGCCAGCATAACCACTCTAGAGAGAAAAAAATCAGATCCACCCAGGGATAGCCTTTACCCAGAGTTGCCTTTGGAAGTCAACTTCACATGCAAGTCTTTTATTAAATAGTGTTTTTAATTAACATATTACTTAGTATTTATTGACTTATATTTAAATAAAATGAAGAGAAGCTCTAGATTATATTCTTGGTATTTTTCCCCTCTGCATTCTGACATTTTATTGTATTAAACCGTGCTGAGCCTGCCCCACTCCTTGCTTTCTTTACAGCGTGCTCTGCAGCCTCACTCCCAACTCTGCACTCTGTCCACCTGATCCCTAATAAAAGCTGAGGTGAGATGACTTTGTCCACTACAGTAGAAGTCTCCAAACTTTAATTATCATGTTCTCTCATCAGGAATATTTTGTACTACATAAATATAGGCATGTGTGTGCTTATCGTATCTGACTCTTTGTGATCCCATGAACAGCAGCCCAGCAGGCTCCTCTGTCACTGGGACTCTCCAGGCAAGAATACTGGAGTGGGTTGCCATTTCCTTCTCTTATATGTATATTTACATGTGAATAAACACAGACCATTTAAATATTATGTACGATGAAGCATAAATTTAAGAAATCAAAATTAAAAATAATACTAACAGAAGTCCTAATGTTTTCTTCCCACACTCCAGTAAGTCACCTTGGGCATCAGCCCACCTTGGAGATCACTAAATTTGTATAAGCCATATCCTGGCCACAGCAGTATTGACTTTATTAGCTAATATTTTCCTCCATGTAAGTGCACTAACTAAGCTGCATATACCAACTGGACTGGCCACCAGCACACACTAACTAAAATGTCTACACACTGACCTCACTGACAGCAAACAGTATGTGCTTGCTTAGCTATCAAACCTAGTACTGAAGGAGGGCGCCTTTATTCCTCACTCTCCCAGGATCTGGGGTGGAAATCACTGACCTCTGGTTGAATGCCACTGGTAGGACCATCACCATCTCCCTGCAGCAAATAAAGAGAACTCTTTTCTATGATCCTTCACAATACTGTATTCCCATTGCTGAGTGAGAGTTAGTTGCTCAGTCATGTCCGACTCTTTGCAGCCGTACGGACTGTAGCCCACCAGGATCCTCTGCCTAAGGGATTCTCCAGGCCAGAATACTGTGAGTGGGTAGTCATTCCATTCTCAAGGGGATCTTCTCAACCCAGGGATAGATCCAGGTCTCCTGCACTGCAGGCAGATTCTTTACCACTGAGCCACCAGGGAAGCCCCATCCCCATTGTTTATCTTTCCCAATTTCACCTTCGACCAGACTTCAAACAGTTGCCAGGACAAAGCAGTGTCTTCAGGCAGAATGTTACTAAGACCAATTTCAAAAAGATTTCATCATTTCAATCCGTCAGTTATTATATCTCAATACTTATCAATGGATAAGTTATATTGGACTTGACAACAGTTATTCTTGGTACTCAGAGGCCTCATTCAAATATTTGAGTATCTGTGGGCCAAATATCATAATTAAGCATTTAATTTACTTTCAGATTTCTGGCCATGTTAAATATGGTTAATGTCAAGTTGAGTTCCACATCAAGCAAGGAAACTGCAAAGATAGGAAGAAAAATTATTAGGCAAAGCCATTTCACTTTTGAAGAGGCTGCTCTCAGTCATACTCCTTTTATTTTTATTTTTTTAGTGACTGTAAGAGAGCATATATTGTCCACTCTTTGTGTCTCCATGTGGAAGGATCTTGATGAGACTGACACTCCCGGCCTCTCTTCCCACATCTCCCTCCCTCCTCCTTCCCTACTGGAGAAGCGGTGACTTCTGATTTGTAAGTTAAGAAGAGAAACCTGGACAAGCCAGCTCAGAGGTGATGCATTCTGCCTACCTTCCTCTACACAAATAAGGGCTCTGCCTGGAACTATTTTTTCAGTTACACAGTCCCTTCCACATGCTAATCATTCTTTCCAAACTCATCTACTATCTAATAACACAGACGACCTCTTCCCCTTTGGCTAAACTGACATCACATCTACTAATCATTTCAGAACCTTAATGTGTCGATAACAAAATTTTCTGATTCATTTTTAGGTAGCATATAGTTTAGGTACCTACAGGATAAAACAAGTATCTTTGGTTCAAGCAGTGTTTCAGAAAAACACTGAGGCCAAACTGATGAGACCATTAAAATTCCACAGCATCTTTCTTATCAATTAGTAAACTTATACCAATCACTAAGACTATGAATTCCTCTAAAATCATTCCTCTAAAATAATTTAGAGTGTGAATAACCATTTAAATGATTCCTCCAAAATCATTTAGAGTTTGAATAATCATGGTAGATCAAAGAAAGCCAAGGAAGGTATACAAAGCATTATAAGAAACTAAACCCACAAATTATCCTATATTATTGTTGTTAAAAATAACAAAACTCAACTGACTACCATGCTTAAAGAAATTATTTAATTTTCTGGTTAATTGAATAATATGATTAACTCAAAAAGAATACCTTCTTTCAATGATTCGTTGCTATATGTACTCTCGAATTTGTTTTATTATTTTTATTGCTGTGTTAACAAACTACCATAAACTTAGAAATCCCAAAGAGCATGCTTTTCAACATTATTTTCTCACAGTGCTATAGGCTGGAGTCCCTGTGGACTCAGATGAGAGTTAGCTGAGCTGAGCACTTATCTGGAGGCTTCTGAAAAGAGTCCACTTGCAAACTCATTCAGCTTGTTGACAAAGTTCAATTCTTTGAGTCTGCGGGACTGAAATCCCTGTTTCCTTGACAGCTGCTGTCCAGGGGTGGCTCTCAACTCCCAGAGGTCACTCTAGAGTCCTTTTCCATATGGCCCCTCCATCTTAACCTCTCCAGCAACAGTATGTTAAATCCTTCTTGCACCTCCAATCTTTGGCCTCCTCTCCTTCCAGCAATCCTGAGCCACTTTTAAATGGCCCATGTGACTAGATTAAGTCTACTGAGATAGTCTCCCTTTGGCCATACAACATTAAAATCATGAGAGTAACACCAGAGAGCAAAGGTCATGAGGGCCACCTTAAATGCCAAGCAATATTCTTGGTGTGGGGGATAAGATTTTGAAAGGTCTTTAGAAAGCAGATTAATATTAACCTAGGGAAAGAAAGGAGAGTGAACATTCTTGAATACAAGGTTGACTTTATGGAATGATAAAATGTTCTAAAATTATAGTTACAGATGCACTACTGTCTAGGTGTATCTTAAAAACCATTAAATTGTATACTTTAAACTAGTGAGATTTATGTTATGCAAATTACACCTCAATAAAGCTGTTAAAATAGATAACAACAAAAAAGAAGTGAAAAAAAGTCTTTGCCCTCCTGGACCTTACATTCTAGAACAATGCTGTCCAACAGAACTTCCTGAAATGATAGAAATGTTTTTCTATACCTGCAATACGGTAATCACTAGGCACACGTGTCTCTTGAGCACTTGAAATGTGACCAGTGCAAAAAGTGAACTGAACCTCTAAACTTTCATTTCAATTAACTTTAATAGCCACACGTGGATAGTGACTGCAACATCGGACAACTTAGGTCTAGAAAGAGAGGAGACAATATACAAATAGCAAATAAATGTGGAGCATATAAAATAATGATATGTATCATATAGATGGAGTGATGGAAAACTTCCCACCACAAAGATGGAGATCTACAGAAATATGTCAGGTATATGTATCTATATATATACACACACAAACATACCTACACCACACACATACATATAGAGAGAAAGAGATTCATTGTATCTATATGTAATATAGATATTCAGGTAATACAAATATTGAACACTATAATTCAAT
>SJYC01144126.1:0-12187 GCA_006408675.1 Madoqua kirkii
ATCTTCCTAAACTTTTTTAAAAAATAAATTAAAACACTACTCTTGATAGTTTTTTTTTGATAAATGATTCCACCTGTCTAAGCTATTTTTAATTGTACATACACAGTGACCATTATTATACTTTCTTTCCTACAATACAATGATTCTTACCATTTTTATCCTCATTGTATAATTTTCCTAAACTTTTTTGAAAAAATATATTTAAAAACTACTTTTGATAGTTTTTTTGATAAATCATCCCACCTGTCAAAAACTATTTTTAATTGTACATACACAGTGACCATTATTATACTTCTTTTCCTACAATACAATGAGTCTTACCATTTTGAGGTCTGAGATCATTTTTGAGAACCTTGCAAAAGCTATTACCTCCTGCTTAGAAAAATTCATACAAATAATATTTTATATATAAATCTGAGGGCTTCTCTGGTAGCTCAGCTGGTAATGAATCTGCCTGCAATGCAGGAGACCCAGGTTCAATTCCTGGGTCAGAAAGATCCCTAGAGAAGGGATACTTGGGCTTCCCTGGTGGCTCAGACAGTAAAGAATCTGCCTGCAATGCGGCAGACCTGGGTCTGATCCCTGGGTTGCGAAGAGCCCTGGAAGAAATATAAATAATCTCAAATAGGCAGATGACACCACCCTTATGGCAGAAAATGAAGATGAACTAAAGAGCCTCTTGATCAAGGTGAAAGTGAAAAACCTGGCTTAAAACTCAACTTTCAAAAACACTAAGATCATGGCATCCAGTCCCATCACTTCATGGCAAATTGATGGGGAAACAATGGAAATGTTGACAGACTTTATTTTCTTAGAGCTCCAAAATCACCACAGATAGTGACTGCAGCCATGAAATTAAAAGGCACTTGATCCTTGGAAGAAAAGCTATGACCAACCTAGACAGTATACTAAAAAGCAGAGACATTCCTTTGCCGACAAAAGTCTGTCTAGTCAAAGCTATGGTTTTTCCAGAAGCCATGTATGGATGTGACAGTTGGACCATAAAGAAGGCCAAGTACCAAAGAATTAATGCTTTTGAACTGTGGTGTTGGAGAAGACAAGATCTTAAAAATAACTTGGACTGCAAGGAAATCAAGCCAGTCAATCCTAAAGGAAATCAATCCTGAATATTCAATGGAGGGATTGATGCTGAGTCTTAAGTTCCAATACTCTGGCCACCTGATGTGAAGAGCCAACTCATTGTAAAAGACCCTGATGCTGGGAAAGATTGAAGTCAGGAGAAGGGGACAACAGAGGACAAGATGGTTGGGTGGCATCACTGACTCTATGGACATGAGTCTGAGAAAGCTCCAGGAGATGGTGAAGGACAGGGAAGCCTAGCGTGCTGCAGTCCATAGGGTCGCAAAGAGCTGGAAACGACTGGGCAACTGAACAACATACAAATCTGAGGATTCACCAACCACTCACAGCCCATCCAGGAACCTGAGATGAAAAGTCCTGTTTTAATACACATTCAAATAATCAACAAGCTTGGAGACACATGATGACATGAGTCTGAGAAAGCTCCAGGAGATGGTGAAGGACAGGGAAGCCTAGCGTGCTGCAGTCCATAGGGTCGCAAAGAGCTGGAAACGACTGGGCAACTGAACAACATACAAATCTGAGGATTCACCAACCACTCACAGCCCATCCAGGAACCTGAGATGAAAAGTCCTGTTTTAATACACATTCAATAATCAACAAGCTTGGAGACACATGAAATACTGCAATAATCATGGAGAACTATTTAATGAGCGTAAACATTTCTTTCGGTATCTCTGTGTGCTGTAACATGCACTCATCCATATTAACTTCATAAAGGACACATAACTGTAGAATCTTCTCTTTTCACTCTGGAATAGACATGACTAAGAAACTAGAAAAAACACGAAAAACTTTAGAAGAGCTACAAGAATCTCAGTCTGGCCACCTGCTGGATATGTCACGCAAACTCCCTAAGCCACAGTCTCTGTGTGTGTAAAATAATTAGAGTAATAACACTTATTTCACAAGATTGTTTTAAAACTATAATGACATCAAACTTAACAAGTGTTCAATAAAGCAACAAAGTAAGTCCATGCAACATTCACGGCACAATGGCAGAAACAGATCTCAAATCTGTGTCAGTTTGGTGCCAGAACTCACGATCCTAAGAACCCCTATGCTATCTAGAAACCCAGAAGATTAGAAATTTATATCTAAGGAGAAACTTTTATACTGAAGAGTAGAAGATGGCTTGCTATGGAAAAAGACCTGTTTGGCAACGCAGCTATCAATTTAGTAGCTACCAGACTTTGCATAAATAACTGCTTCAGGTTTTTCATTCTCTACTGCAACTGTAAAATGGGAACAGCAACAGGATTTTTATCAACAATGAAAACGGCAATACACGTGAAAGCTTTTCTCACCACATAATATCATTTTTCCTCTAAATTCCTAATTTAACTCGGGAAATATTCGTTTCAATGCCATTGATACTAGTCTTACAAGAGACAGCTGGAATAATAAATTCTATTTTTTAGAAAAAAATTCATTATTAGCATAATTATAGTCATAAAAGTACAAATGAAGCCTGGGCATAAAACTTAATACATCAAAATGTGAAAAATGGTCTTAATCTTCTATTTTTTATAAGAGACAGAGAATCAACTTGGACGTTCCTAATTTACACAGTGGCTTTAATTTTTAAATGTTTTATTTTTTAAACGCTTACATTGGTGGGGGAGAGGGTAAATGCAGGTGGAGTCACTTCAACCATCTCCATCTGTACTAAGCAAATAGCAACAAAGAGGCAACACTGTTGCCTCTCATCCTGAGGGTGGGGCAGCTACAGAGACTGCAGCGGGGACCAGCTCTGCCCTGCGTTAGGCGAATGACAGCAGAGTTAGCAGCAAGGGAATGGCAAACCACTTCAGTGTTCTTGCCTGGAGAATTCCACGGACAGAAGCCTGGCAAGCTACAATCGTTGAGGTCGCTCAGAGTCGGACACAACTGAGCAACTAACACACACATCCTCCTAACTAGAGAATGGAAAGAAATGACAAAGATAAGAAAGGTGAAACAGGGTTCTTTACATCCAGTATGCAGTCCTGGACATTCCCACATACATGTGTCTGAAACTGATCAGAATCAACAGAGCAACAACTTACAGAACTGAACTATGGAATGGAATGCCCTCTGTGTTTCAGAATGGTCTCTGGGTGGTAGACAAGCAAGGCAGACGAGAACAGCACTGCCAAAGCCAACTCAATTGTAACTGAACGGGTCTTCGAACCTCAGCACAATGAACAGCCAGCACACTCCTAGGATACACCCCAAAGAAATTAAAACGTGTCCAACACATGCACACAAAAATTCACAGCAGCATTATTCATAGTAGCCAAAGGGTAGAAATAACCCAAATGTCCACCAGCTGATAAACAGAAAAACAAATGTGGAAGACCGATACAATGAAATTGGACCACATGCTAAGCAAGAGAAGTCAGGGATAAAAGATCACAGGATTATATCATTCCACTTAGATGAAATGTCCATAAGAAGCAATCTCACAGAGAAAGTAGATTAGCAGCTGCCTAAATTAATGGAATTGGTGGGTAAGAAAATGGAGAGTAACTACAAATGGGTGTAAGTTTCCTTACAGGGTGATGAAAAAGTTCTAAAAGTACAGAGTGCTGATGGCTGCACCCCGCTTTGAATATAGTAAAGACCAATGAACCATACACTCTAAAATGGTATTATGTATGTATGAATATTATGGCTATAATTTATAACTCAATAAGCTGTCACTTTTTAAAAATCAGCTACATCATGTATGCCAAAATGAGCTGACTGCCTCCTAGAACAGAATATTTAAACAGGAACAAGAGTCTCATACACAGTACTCAAAATAATTCAGAATACAATCCAAAATTACTTGCCATATAAAATTTCAACTCACCTGAGAAGAGATCATCAGCAGGTACCATTACTAATATGTCAAAGATCCTGGAATTATCTGTCAAGAATCTTAAAGCAGTTATCAGAAAAATGGCCCAACAACAGATACAAACGTTTTTGAAACAAATGTAAAAATAAAAGTTTCAGCAAAGAAACAGAAGACATAAAGAAGAACAAAATGTAAAATTATAATAAATTAAACTTCTCATTAAAAACTCACAAGATGGGCCCAAGAACAGAATAGAGAAGACAGAGGAAAGAATCAGTGAACATAAAGATACATAAACAAAAACCATCCAATCTGAATAGATAGAAGAGACTGAAGGAAATAAACAGCTGGACTGACCTGAAAGTTAATAACAAAACATTTCACATTTGTCTCATTGGAATCACGGGAGAATTAAAAACGGGAGAGCTGAAAACAATTTCTGAAGAAATGAACTTTTTGCAAATTTTGAAAAAGATACAAACTTACAAGAAGCTGAGCAAATAATAAACTCAAAGAACTGCACATCAAAACCAAATTTCTGAAAACCTAAGTGAAAAAAAAGATAAAGGAAGATGACATATTACCTAAAGGAGAATAACAATTCAAATGACAACAGATCCTTCATCAGAATCCTTGGCATCACTCACTGTCTTAAATAATCTAGTTCTTAGGCAAAAGAGTTCTTTTTGCAAATTTTGAAAAAGATACAAACTTACAAGAAGCTGAGCAAATAATAAACTCAAAGAACTGCACATCAAAACCAAATTTCTGAAAACCTAAGTGAAAAAAAAGATAAAGGAAGATGACATATTACCTAAAGGAGAATAACAATTCAAATGACAACAGATCCTTCATCAGAATCCTTGGCATCACTCACTGTCTTAAATAATCTAGTTCTTAGGCAAAAGAGTACTCAGTCACTCACTCGTGTCCAACTCTTTGTGACCCATGAACTGCAGCCCTCCAGGCGCCTCTGCCCATGGGATTTTCCAGGCAAGAATACTGGAGTGGGTTGCCATTTCCTTCTCCAAGACAAAAGAGAGATACGATCAAATTTTTCTTTTATCAAACAAACTCTAGCAGAAGTACAGGATAAATTAGAAAGAAGGAAAAAAGAAAAGAATCAGATTAATCAAAGGGCTACTGCAACAACTCAAGAAAGCAAACTTTAGGACCTGACAAAAATGGCCAGCAAGATGGCAAGGATGGCCAAACCCAGAGAGAACAGCAGCAGTACATGCAAGTATAGATCAAATCTTGAGTGAAATTCTGTCTCTTCAACAGCAAGAATAACTGGCCTAAAGTGGCCTTTCAAGACAAAGAGTGTGGGAGGAATCATAAGAAAGAGGAGCTGAAGATGGAGATATTCCAATTCTGTGTATGAACCCACGGAAGACTCAGGCTCAATATGAACTGCTAATGTGTGGGACAGACTCAAAAGCAGCTTAACAGAAGCTTTGAAAACTGAAATAAAATTTAAAACATTGCGAAGTTTCAGACTAATCCCTGACTCGCATGTGTGCATTCAGATCCAAAGGCTTTGAAAATGGAACTAAGATTAGAACCACTGGCCTCCGAAAGCAGGACAGAGAATTTGCTGCTGCTGCTGCTAAGTCGCTTCAGTGGTGAACGACTCTGTATGACCCCATAGATGACATCCTACCAGGCTCCCCCATCCCTGGGATTCTCCAGGCAAGAACACTGGAGTGGGTTGCCATTTCCTTCTCCAATGCATGAAAGTGAAAAGTGAAAGTGAAGCCGCCCAGCCGAGTCCAACTCTTAGCGACCCCATGGACTACAGCCCACTAGGCTCCTCTGTCCATGGGATTTTCCAGGCAAGAGTACTGGAGCGGGGTGCCATTGCCTTCTCCAAGAGAATTTGCTACTTGTATCTAACTGGTGGGTTGCCTACTATATAAACATACACACACACACACACACACACACACAAATAGACAGGGCTTTTCCGGTGGCTCAGTGGTAAAGATTCTGCCTACCAAGGCAGGAGACGCAGGTTTCATCCCTGGGTCCAGAAGATCCCCTGGAGGAAGAAATGGTAACCCACCTCAGTATTCTTGCCCGGGACATCCCATGGACAGAGGAGCCTGGCGGGCCACCATCCACAGTGTTGAAGAGAGTCGGACATGACTGAGCACCATGACTACCATCATCAAATAACTAAATAAATCAATATTCTCCAGGACCAAAACATACATACCATCCAGAGTACATCCAAAACCACTCAACATCCAAAGAACTAGGACTATGTGACAAATTCTCAATGGAAAAGAAAATCAACGGATATCAATCCTAAGAAAATCCAGAAATTGGAATCATCAAAGATGTTAGTTATTAAAACTGGACTCCATGAGGTAAAGGCACTTAAATGAAATGGGAAGAAAAGTTTTTAACAGAGAAAAAGAATTCATAAAAAAGAACATAACAGAAATGTTATGACCGGAAAATATATCTTAAATTTTAAAATGACTAGATGGGTTCAAAAGCATAGTGACTAAAGAGGCAACAGTCAGTGAAGCTGAAGACAGTTCAATAGAAATTATACAATCTAAAGAAAGAAAAAAAAAAGAACAGAGCCTCAAGGATTCGTGGTACTAAACAAAAGTCTACCATTAGTATCACTTAAGTCCCAGAAAGAGAAGGGCAAAAGACAGGTGCAGAAAAATATCTTTCAAGAAATAATGCTTTTTAAAAAAAAATCCTTATATTTGGTGAAAGTCAGAAATATAAATTCAAGATGCTCAGCAAACCCTAACCAGGGTAAATTCAAAGAAAGCTACACCCAGATACATCAGAATTTGAACTGCTAAAAACAAAAAGATGTATTAAAAAGCTTAAAAGTAAGTAGGAAAAATGGAATTGGACATACAGGGGAAAAACAATTAGAACACAGTGACTGCAGACTTCTCATCAGAAACCATGAAAGCTAGAAGAGAGTCAAGCAACATCTTTAAAACACTGAGAGGAAAGAACTGTCAACCCAGAATTCTATACTTGGGAAAATATCCTTCAGTAAACAAAGCAAAATAAAGGTATTCTCAGAAGAGACTACCCACTCCAGTATTCTTGGGCTTCCCTTGTGACTCAGCTGGTAAAGAATCTGCCTGCAAAGTGGGTTCGATCCCTGGGTTGGGAAGATCCCCTGAAAAAGGGAAAGGTTACCCATTCCAGTATTCTCACCTGGAGAATTCCATGCACTGTATAGTGACCCCATGGGGTCACAGAGTCGACACAACTGAGCAACTTTCACTTTCAGAACAAGGAAAACTAAGATGATACATCAGCAGCAGTCGTGCTCAAAAGAAAAAGCAAAAGGAAACAATTCAGACAAAAGAGAAATAACCCTAGCAGGAAATTTATATCTTGAGAAATAAAGAGCAAAAGAAAAAGCAGATACATGAGAAAATGTAAAAAAGACTGTTTTCCCCCTTCTTGGATTCTTTAAAATATGTATGATTTTTGAAAGGAAAATTTATACCTTTATCTGATGAGATATGCCATACATGTAGATGTGATATATATATCCCCACTTCAGTATTCTTGCCTGGGACATCCCACAGACAGGGGAGCCTGGCAGGCCACCATCCACAGGATTGCAAAGAGTTGGACATGACTGAGCATATATATATATATATGACAATCATAACAAAGGTCAGTGGATGAGGATAAATGGACCTATGCAATTCCAAAATTTCTTAATTTTCTTAAAGTAATATAAATATTAACTCTGAATAGACTATAAAAAGCTACTGATGCATATTGTAATCACTAACACACTAGCATAACCACTAGAAAATAATACAAACACCCAAAGGGACAATGGAAAAATTAAATGGAATGCTAAAAGATATCTGGATACATTAACGTAAACAGCCTCAACAGACCAATATAAAGACAGAGATTATCAGACTGGATTTTATATATATATTTACATATGCATACATACATATGCTTAGGTAAGGAAGATCCCCTGGAAAAGGAAATAGCAACCCAGCCAATTATTCTTGCCTGGAAAGGCCCATGGACAGAAGGAGCCTAGTGGGCTACAGTCCATGGGATCACAAAAAGATGGACACAACTTAACAACTAAACAACACAACCACATACATAAAAACACACAGTATTCTTTCCAAATCAAAAAAGATACATAAAGCAAACAATAAGCAAAACTACTGTGGCTCTTAATGTCAAAGTAGACTTCAAAGTATAAATAATTACCAAAGAAAAACAGGAAATTATATAATGATGAATGGGTCAGTTCACCGAAAAGACATAACAATTCTAATTGTGTATGTGTCTACCAGAAAAGCTTCAAAATACAAGAAGCAAAATGGACAGAAAGGAAAGGAAACAAACAGATAAACCCATAAATAAAGTTGGAAATTTCAACGCTCCTCTTTAAGTAATCAACAGAACAAGTGGATAGAGTATCATTAGGGATACAAAAGAGCTGAACAATTTTAAACAACCAACTTGACCATCTTGACTTTTCTGTAGAACACTCCAGTCAACAACAAAACGTACATTGTTTCAACTGCACATGCAACATTCACCACAACAGACCATATTAAGTCCAAAAAACAAGTCTTAACAAATTTATGAAAACTGGAATCATACAAGGTACATTTTTTTAACATAGTGGATTAAACTAGAAATAAATAAAAGAAAAAGACCTTGTAAATTTCCAAATACTTGGAAATTAAACAAAACACTTCTACATAAGCCAAAGAGAATGTCTCAAGGTAAAGTATAACTTAGTTTCATGACACTGAATAAAATCAAAATACTGTATATCACAATATGCAAGATTCAGCTAAAGCAGTACTTAGAACATGTATAGCATTCAAATACTCTTATTGAAAGGAAGAAATATCTCAAATTAATGACCGAAGCTTTTCATCCTAAGAAAAGTAAATTAAAACCAAAGGAAGCAGGGAATTCCCTGGTAATCCAGAGGTTTTAAGATTTGGGGTTTTCACTATTGTGGGCATAGGTTTAAAATTTAAAGAAAAAAAGGGGGGGGGACCAAAGAAAAACAAACATCAGGAATCAATGAAACCAAACACATATTCTTTGAAAAGACTGATAACATTAATAAATGTCCAGCCAAACTAAGCAAGAAAAAAGAAGGGAAAAAAACATCAACTACCAATGTCAAAAACTGAAGAAGAAATATTAAAAACCCCACAGACTTTAAAAGGATAAAGAAATATTATGAACAACTTTATGTCCATAAACTTGAACACTTAGATGAAATGGACTCGTTTTTGTTAAGGTACAATCTGCCAAAACTTATTTACGGAATAGATAAAATGAATATCCCTGCACCTATTAAAGAAATTGAGTTCACAGCTGCAAGCCTTCCACAAAGAAATTACAAGCCCAGATGGCATCACTGATGAATCTGTCAAATATTTGTGAAAAAAGTAATACCAATTCTACATAAATACTTCCAGAAAACATAAGAAAAAGGAGCAATTTCTAACTCACTTTATAAGGTTAGCATTATACCACGATAAGGAAACCAAAGATATTACATGAAAATTACAAAGCAATCTCTCTCATCAACAAAGCAAAAATCTTCAACAAAATATTATCAAAATAAATCCAGCAACATATAAAAAGTGTTCAGTTCAGCTGCCCAGTCATGTCCGACTCTTTGCGACCCCATGAATCGCAGCACGCCAGGCCTCCCTGTCCATCACCAACTCCCGGAGTTCACTCAAACTCATGTCCATCGAGTCGGTGATGCCATCCAGCCATCTCATCCTCTGTCGTCCTCTTCTCCTCCTGCCCCCAACCCCTCTCAGCATCAGAGTCTTTTCCAACGAGTCAACTCTTCGCACGAGGTGGCCAAAGTATTGGAGTTTCAGCTTTAGCATCACTGCTTCCAATGAACACCCAGGGCTGATCTCCTTTAGAATGGACTGGTTGGAACTCCTTGCAGTCCAAAGGACTCTCAAGAGTCTTCGCCAGCATCACAGTTCAAAAGCATCAATTCTTCAGCGCTTAGCTTTCTTCACAGTCCAACTCTCACATCCATACGTGACCACTGGAAAAACCAAAGCCTTTACTAGACGGACCTTTGTTGGCAAAGTAATGTCTCTGCTTTTTAATATGCTGTCTAGGTTGGTCATAACTTTCCTTCCAAGGAGTATGCATCTTTTAATTTTATGGCTGCAGTCACCATCTGCAGTGATTTTGGATGCCCCAAAAATAAAAGTCTGACACTGTTTCCACTGTTTCCTCATCTATTTCCCATGAAGTGATGGGACCAGATGCCATGATCTTAGTTTTCTGAATGTTGAGCTTTAAACCAACTTTTTCCACTCTCCTCTTTCACTTTCATCAAGAGGCTTTTTAGTTCCTCTTCACTTTCTGCCATAAGGGTGGTATCATCTGCATATCTAAGTTATTGTTATTTTTCCCAGCAATCTTGATTCCAGTTGTGCTCCTTCCAGTCCAGCGTTTCTCATGATGTACTCTGTATATAAGTTAAATCAGCAGGGTGACAATATACAGCCTTGATGTATTCCTTTTCCTATTTGGAACCAGTCTGTTGTTCCATGTCCAGTTCTAACTGTTGCTTCCTGACCTGCATACAGGTTTCTCAAGAGGCAGGTCAGGTGGTCTGGTATTCCTATCTCTTTCAGAATTTTCCACAGTTTATTGTGATCCACACAGTCAAAGATTTTGGCATAGTCAATACAGCAGAAATAGATGTTTTTCTGGAACTCTCTTGCTTTTCAATGATGCAGCGGATGTTGGCAATTTGATCTCTGGTTCCTCTGCATTTTCTAAAACCAGCTTGAACATCTAGAAGTTCACGGTTCACGTATTGCTGAAGCCTGGCTTGGAGAATTTTGAGCATTACTTTACTAGCGTGTGAGATGAGTGCAATTATGCGGTAGTCTGAACATTTTTTGGCATTGCTTTTCTTTATAAAAAGTGTACTACATTGCAAACCAAGGAGTTTACCCCAGGAATGCAAGGTTGATTAAATATTTGAAAATCAATCAATTTAATTCACCAATATTAACACTCAAAAGAAGAAAAATCAAATGACTATCTCAATAGATGTAGAAAAAATCATGTGACAAAATTAAATACCCATACATGACTGTTAGTGTTAATGTTAGTTGCTCAGTCGTGCCCGACTCTTTGGGGCCCCATGGACTGCAGCCCACCAGGCTTCTCTGTCCATGAGATTTTCTAGGCAAGGATACTGGAGTGGGTTGCCATTTCCTTCTCCAGGGGATCTTCCTATAAATGGAAAAACTCTCAGCTTCTCTCCTCCTGTGTAGAAAAGGATCCAGTCCTGCCCCACCATGTATTGTTCCCCCTAAGTCTCCTTTTTCACTCACCCCACCTTCTCTGTGGTCACCAAACATACGGCAGTTTTCCCCCATTACCAAGGAATTCAGCTGAAGCTCCAGCACTTTCGCCACCTGATGCAAGCAGCCGACTCAATGGAAAAGACCCTGACACTGGGAAAAATTGAAGGCAGAAGGAGAAGAAGGCAACAGAGGATGAGATGATGGGATGGCATCACTGAAGCAATGGACATGAACTTGGGCAAACTCCAGGAGATGGTGAGGAACAGGGAAGCCTGGGGTGCTGCAGTCCATGGGGTTGCGAAGTCAGACATGACAACGAATGAACAAAGACAACAACCAAGGAACTCGCAGACACCAGAAGGGGTCCAAGAATTCAGCTCAGTTCTGGAGGTCAACAGGAGACAGCATCAGGTTCCACAGCTTAAGGGTTCAGTCCTATAAAGCTCCCCCCTCAACTCTGACACCAACCACAATCCCATTTAACACCTATGCTTCTGACCAACTAGCCATAGGCCAGAGGATCCAAACACCTGCTCCTTGTGCTGGATCAGCTTGCTAGAGAGGCTCACAGAACTCAAACATTTTGTTTACTAGATCACTTGTTTATTATAAAAGTATATAATTCAGGAACAGCCAGATGGAAGAGCTACATAGAATAATGTATGGGTGATGGGGTTCAGAATTTCCCTGCCCTGCCCAGGCACATCATTCTCCCAGCACCTCCAAGTGTTCATCAACCAAGAAGCTCTCTAAACCCCAAACTTCAGGGATTTATGGAGGGTTGGCCATGTAGACATCATAGATCATTATCTCTATTTTCAGCCATTCTCCCTTCTCAAGAGAATGGGGGACAGGGCTGAAGAGTCCAAGCTACAAACCATGACTTGGTCTTCTGGTAACTAGCCCT
>SJYC01144127.1:0-10682 GCA_006408675.1 Madoqua kirkii
GGTTGGCCATGTAGACATCATAGATCATTATCTCTATTTTCAGCCATTCTCCCTTCTCAAGAGAATGGGGGACAGGGCTGAAGAGTCCAAGCTACAAACCATGACTTGGTCTTTCTGGTAACTAGCCCTTATCCAGGAGCCAACCAGGAGCCCACTGTGAGTCACCTCATTGAACAAAACACAACATGATCACCAGGGAAATTACGAGGGTTTCAGGAGCTCTGTGTTAGGAACAAAGGTTAAAAAACAACATTAGAACACAAGATGCTTCCCGTACTCATCACTTAGGAAATTATAAGGGTTTTAAGAACTCTATGCCAGGAACCGGGGGCAGATCAACATACATTTTCCGTTATCACATAATGATCAACTCTCAAAATTAGGAACAGCAGAGAACTTCTTTAACCTAATAAAGGGCATTTATTAAAAAAAAAAAAAGCCTGCAGCTAACATGATACTTCATGTTTAAAGATGTTTAAAGACTGAATGTTTTCCACCTAAGATTGGAAACAACGCAAGGATATCCACTCTTCTCTTATTCAACATCAGGTTGAAGGTCCTAGCTAGTGCATCAGAGCAAGAAGAAAAACAGGGGATATAAGGGGAGAGGAAGAAGTAAAACAGGTATGACTGTAGCTACTGAAACTGACTTCAGCAACACTGCAGAAAACTAGGTCAACATACAAAAATCAATTGTTATTTATACAAAATGAAAAAGAACAACTGGAAACTGAAATTAAAAGAAACACTATCAATTATAATAGCATCAAAGAATACAAACTACTTGGGTACAAATCTAACAAAATATGTTCACAATATGTATCCGAAAAGAAATCAATGAAAACCTAAAGAAATGAAGAAATATATCTGTTGAAAGACTGGAACACTCAATATTATCTAGATGTCAATACTACCCAAAATGATCTCTTGAATCAACACAATCTCAATCAAAATTCCAGCTCTTTTTTTAAGAAATCGACAAACTGACTCTAAAATTTATATGGAAAAAGCAAATGAACTAGAATAAACCATTTGAATTTTCAAAAATAAAAACAGGTGAAGAAATCTCACTATCTAATTTCAAGACTTACTATAAAGATTCAATAGTCAAAAAAGGCATCCCCAGAAGGACATGGATCAATGAACAGAATAGAATCAAGAAACAGATATAGAGATGACCAGCTAATTTTCAACGGAGCAAAACACCAGTGAAAACAGGATAGTCTCTTCAACAAATGGTCACTCCATAAGGAAAAGGGGATCATTTACCAATAGGATATAATACAAAATTTCATGCACTTAATAACAGAGGCTCAAAATACATGAAACAAAAATAGATATGACTGCAGAGAAATAGATAATTACAAAGTTATAACTGAAGATTTCACTATGCCTTCTCGATAACTGACAGAAACAGACAGAAAATCAGAGAAGTTTTAGAAATCTTGAACAAAACTATCAACCAACTTGACCTAACTGAAATTTACAGAACTCGCCCCCATCAACAGCACAATACACACTCTTTTCACGTGCACAAGGAATATTCACCAACGTGAACACTCTAGACAATAAGTTTAAGTGTTATTCATACAGCCTTATACATATTAAATAACTTGAACTTCTAGCTATAACCATTACATGAACTGAGTTTATATTCAATAAATTAAATTCAAACTTAAAGAATTAACTCCATGTCTTGAGGGCTTCACTGGTGAATCCTACCAAACATGTAAGGCAGAGACAATGTCAGTTCTACACAAACTTTCCTGGCACATTGAACAGGAAGGTCCCAGCTCATTCTATGAGGCCAGCCTTACCCTGACTCTGAAACCAGACGAAGGTACTACAAGAAAAGAATAAAACACTATCCTTCCTGAACATATACACAAAAATTCTTTAAAATTTTTAATAAATCAAATGCAAAGAATACATAAAAATTAAAATATATCATTTCAGATGAGGTTCATCCCAGGAATGTAAGGCTGGTTTAATATTCAAAAATTAAGCAACCTAATTCATATTAAGCTTAAAATGAAAAAATTATCATCTCAACAGACAGAGATTCCAATCTCAACTCAATTCCAATAAAAATTCTCAGAAAACTAAGAATAGAAGGGAATTTCCTCAATGTGATAAAAGGAATTTACAAGAAACTTACACTTACTATCATATTTAATGGTTAAAGATTGAATATTTTCCCCTTAAATCAGGAACAAGACATAGTCAACTACTCTTTATCACTTGTATATATCATTATAATGGAGGTTCTAGCCAGGGAAACAAGGCAAGGAAAAGAAATGAAAGGCATCCAGATTGCAGAGAAAGGGCTTAAAGTATCTTTATTTGCAGACAACATAATCAGGTATGTAGAAAATCATAAGGAATCTACAAAAACTACTACTACTACAAACAAGTAATTTTAGGAAGATTTAAGGATACAAAATCAAAATACAAAAATGGAGGGGGTTGTAAAATGAATTGGGAGATTAGGATTGACACATACACACTTTGAGGAGAAGGAAATGGCAACCCACTCCAGTACTCCCGCCTGGAAAATCCCACGGACAGATAAGCCTGGTGGGCTACAGTTCATGGGGTTGCGAAGAGTCGGACATGACTGAGCAACTTCCCTTTCACTTTTCATTTTCATGCATTGGAGAAGGAAATGGCAACCCACTTCAGTGTTTTTGCCTGGAGAATCCAGGGAGAGGGGAGCCTGGTGGGCTGCCATCTATGGGGTCGTACAGAGTTGGACACAACAGAAGTGACTTAGCAGCAGCAGCAGCATATACACTTGGATACTGTGTACAAAATAGACAACTAATGAGAACCTACTATATAACAAAGGGAACTCTACTCAATGCTCTGTGGCTATCTAAATGGGAGGAAATCAGAAAAAGAAGGGATATATGTATTCATATCGCTGATTCATTTTACTGTACAGCAGAAACTAAATGCAGAAGTAAATCAAAACGGACTCAACTTAAATGCAAAGCGTAAACCTACACAAATTCAAAAAAAGAAAAGAATTAAAGAAAATCTTTCATTTAGGCAAAGGTTTCTGATACTAACACACGCACACAAAAAAAAAATCCATAAAAGGAAAAACTTGAGAAGCTGTAATTCATTAAATCTAAAACTTCCATCCATTGAAAACTGTTAAGAAAATGAAAAGATAAGCCCCAACATGCAAGAAAATATTTGCAAATGACATATCTTATAAGGAAACAGTATGCATAATATGTAAAGAACTTATAAAAATCAATAATAAGAAAAAAATAATTTTTAAAATGTGCAAAAGATCTGAACAGACACCTCACCAAATGAAACTACAGATGGCCAAGTAAACACATGATAAGATGTTCAACATCATTAGCCACTGAAAGTTAAGGGAAAGTCGCTAAATCGTGTCTGACTCTTTGCAACCCTATGGACTATATAGTTCACGGAATTCTCCAGGTCAGACTACTGGAGTGGGTAGCCCTTCTCTTCTCCAAGGGATCTTACCAACCCAGGTATTAAACCCAGGTCTCCCGCATTGCAGGCAGACTCTAAGCATGGACAAACTGATGCCTTTAAACCATGGTGCTGGAAAGACTCTTTATAAAGAGTCCCTTGGACAGCAAGGAGATGAAATCAAGTCAATCCGAAAGGAAATCAACCCTGAATATTCACTGGAAGGACTGATGCTGAAGCTGAAGCTCCAATACTTTGACAACCTGATTCGAAGAGCCCGACTCACTGGAAAAGACCCAGATGCTGAGAAAGATTGGAGGTAGGAGGAGAAAGGGACGGCAGAAGATGAAATGGTTGGATGACATCACCAACTCAATGGACATGAATTTGAGCAGACCCCAGGAGATGGTGAAAGACAGGAAAGCCTGGCATGCTGCAGTCCATGGAGTTGCAAAGAGTTGGACGCAACTGAACAACAACCACAAGGAACTTCTGAGAGTGACTAATATTTTTAGAATCTTGACTGTGATGATAGTGTAAGAGGGACATACATAAATCAAAACTTTTTAAATTGTAGTTTACGGCGTGTCAATTATACCTTGATTAAGCTCTTAAAAATAATTTTTTAGAAAAAAATTTCAATTCTAATTATTCATTTTCAAAGTGCTACAAAGGAAAAACAGTGCTATAAGAGTATATAATGAAGAGTCACGTAGTCTGAAGAGTTAGAAAAGCTTCCTTCAGACACTTCAGTTCAGTTCAGTTGCTCAGTTGTGTCCAACTCTTCGTGACCCCATGAACTGTAGCACACCAGGCCTCCCTGTCCATCACCATCTCTCAGAATCACATCCATCAAGTCAGTGATGCCATCCAGCCATCTCATCCTCTGTCATCCCCTTCTCCTCCTGCCCCCAATCCTTCCCAGAATCAGAGTCTTTTCCAATGAGTCAACTCTTTGCATGAGGTGGCCAAAGTACTGGAGTTTCAGCTTTAGCATCATTCCTTCCAAAGAAATCCCAGGGCTGATCTACTTTAGAATGCACTGGATGGATCTCCTTGCAGTCCAAGGGACTCTCAAGAGTCTTCTCCAATACCACAGTTCAAAAGCATCAATTCTTCGGTGCTCAGCCCTCTTCACAGTCCAACTCTCATATCCTTACATGACCACAGGAAAAATCATAGCCTTGACTAGACCGACCTTCGTCAGCAAAGTAATGTCTCTGCTTTTGAATATACTATCTAGGTTGGTCATAACTTTTCTTCCAAGGATTAAGCGTCTTTTAATTTCATGGCTGTAGTCACCATCTGCAGTGATTTTGGAGCTCAAAAAAATAAAGTCTGACACTGTTTCCACTGTTTCTCCATCTATTTCATGGGTCATGGTGGAGAGGTCTGACAGAATGTGGTCCACTGGAGAAGGGAATGGCAAGCCACTTCAGTATTCTTGCCTTGAGAACCCCATGAACAGTATAAAAAGGCAAAATGATAGGATACCAAAAGAGGAACTCCCTAGGTCAGTAGGTGCCCAATATGCTACTGGAGATCATTGGAGAAATAACTCTAAAAAGAATGAAGGGATGGAGCCAAAGCAAAAACAGTACCCAGCTGTGGCTGTGACTGGTGATAGAAGCAAGATCCGATGCTGTAAAGAGCAATATTGCATAGGATTCTGGAATGTCAGGTCCATGAATCAAGGCAAATTGGAAGTGGTCAAACAAGAGATGGCAAGGGTGAACGTCGACATTCTAGAAATCAGCGAACTAAAATGGACTGGAATGGGTGAATTTAACTCAGATGACCATTATATCTACTACTGCGGGCAGGAATCCCTCAGAAGAAATGGAGTAGCCATCATGGTCAACAAAAGAGTCCAAAATGCAGTACTTGGATGCAACCTCAAAAACAACAGAATGATCTCTGTTCGTCTCCAAGGCAAACCATTCAATATCACAGTTATCCAAGTCTATGCCCCAACCAGTAACGCTGAAGAAGCTGAAGTTGAACGGTTTTATGAAGACCTACAAGACCTTTTAGAACTAACACCCAAAAAAGATGTCCTTTTCATTATAGGGGACTGGAATGCTAAAGTAGGAAGTCAAGAAACACCTTCAGACACTAGGATATGCTAAAATTTGAAGGATGCTTAGTAATCATTCAAGCAAAGACCACACAGGAAAGAAGGCTCAGAGAGATGTAACAGTATGTGTGAAATGCCCTGAATCCAAAAGCAATGTGGCACTTTGAAGGCACTTGAAAAGGCAGGAAAGCTGGAAGAATGAGTCAGTCATCTGCTAAAGGAACCAAATTATGCAGACACATGGCCTTGAAAACCATGCTACTCCAAGTAACTTATCAGTTGGGGATCTCAGAAACACTCAATTTAAATTATTATAAAATTCCATTGTGTGATTTTCATAGTTTAATAGCATGAAAAGAACCCATGCATACAAATTACATATTAGAATCTTAGCTTGAAATAAAGACTTGGGGAAAGGGAGCATTCAATTTAAACATCATAGTTATTGATAGCTTCCCTATTATTATTAAAAAGGATTCCAAATGATGTATGTGTATACACACACATATATTGGGGAGTTTTAGCAGTAACTTAGGAAAAATATTAACACATTTAACCCTACTGCTTTCTATTTACAATAGTAACCCCACTCCTGGTAGTATATCTTCATTTTGCTGTTAAAATAGAAATAGATTACTTCTATTATAAACGTGTGAAATTCATCATCCATATTTGACTGATCAAAGAGGTTTAAAAAACCTGCATACATTAAACATACAGCAAGATTTAATAGATGATTAGAGGAATATTCAATAAATGTACTTTAATAATAAATTTAAATTTATAAAATATTTAGAATATAATGAGGTATTTTCCAATCTCAGAACATTAATCTCAGCTATTTTCTTTACCTAAGAAAATTAGAAGTCTTAGGTTCCTAAGTCATATAAGCAAATATATGTCCAAGTAGGAACTCAAATTATAAATTTATATAAACATAAATCTCAACTACTCTACAAAAATAATTCTAAAGACCTAACTTATAACAGAGTATTATTCATTCAAATAGTCTGTAGCAAAATGCTTTCTAGCCCAATGTTATACAATGCTGCCCAAGTAAATGTAATTCAAATTTGCATATATTTCGTATATCATATCCTTGATTATTGTATTTCAAATTGGCCCTGTCCTTTCTGATTCTCAGTCCTAAGTCCTTCAGTCTAGCTTTGGCTAAAGATCGGTGTTCATTCTGTTTTACCTAGCTGAGGAATGGCCTATAATCTGAGAGTTTTATTCTTTTCAAATGGAAACAGAAGGCTGAAATCAATCCTATGAGAACTGAAGCACCACTTTTGATAACATATTTGCTGCTGCATTTCTCCCTCCAACCGTCAATCTTCCCTTCTAAAGTAGCATTTGAAGAATACTCATTCCCTAGTGAAATCCCTACACTAGAAAAAAAGAGCTAAGTTACCATGGAACCAGCCAATTAATTTTGACACCTGCTTACCAAGACTGATCATTTTTGATGTCTGTGTGTAAGGCTGCTATCCTTCAGTTTAGTAAAAGATTTTCAAGATAATTAATGAAGTGAAAATTTCCAGTTAAAAGTCTTTCCCACTGTGTTATTGCTTCAAATATTGGATAAAACAAGCCAACATTCTGAAAGAAACCTTTCTTAGCTTAGCAGGTACTTTACTCGGCAGAAATCTTTTCTTCTAAATTGATTTGTCCCTTTAACATTAAATACTTCTTTACCCTAAGAGTATATATAACAAAACACAAAGAGTTGTACCAGTTATATTTACTCTAATTAATAGCTGGTACTCCACAGAGAATGAAAAAGTACTTACTAATAGAGTACAATGAATCATAGGAAATAGCTTCCAAGGAAATGAATATTCAATGATTAGTCCAGGGTTTATTGTTATTTAACTACATCTATATTTTTAAAAAACTATTCCTCTTTTACTCACTAATGTATTGTTTATGAACAGCAACCATCTCTCTATATTATTTAAGCCGGTTTTAACTCGACCTGTGACCTTTCCTACTAACTGGGACAACATCTGCTAGTGAGGTTACAGGCTGCTGATCTAGCTGATTAACAATTCCACTTTTATACAATGTAGACAGAGGCTTCTCAGGACTGCAGCAATTTTTGTCCTCTTTAGACAAACAGAGCAATTCCAACCAAATGCCAATGTCCCTAAATTACATATGAACCAGGCAATCTTTCTCTTTATGTAAAAATGGATATAAAAAATGTATGTGGCTTTTTTTATTACTGACTACCAGTTTCTATGTTCAAAATCCTCTCTTGCCAGGTAAAGAGGCTGGGCTGGCTGTTTCGATCAAAGCAAAAGTTTAAGAACACTTAAGTAAAAAAGCCTACTATCAAGCCCAGTTCAAAACAGTATCTTTGTGGGTCTTGAAACATTTTTTAAAATTTTGAACTAGTAACTCTACTGAATTTTTTAAAGTATTAAAAAAAAAAACAAGAGTATTACACTAATTTGTGAAATTCCGAAGCTAGGAAACATTTCAACTTACTTCTACAAAAGAATTTCATAAAACTTCATTCCGAGATTTCACTTCCAAAATCTTGCTGTAACTTAAACAGTAAGATCTACTTAAATTTAAAAGTCCCCTTTTAAAAAATACATTTTTACAATAAGCTTTCAGGGACTTGTCTTAACCAGCAACTTAAAAAAAAGGGGGAATACGCTGTTTAAAACTCCCAGAAATCTTCTTTTGATAATTGTGAACCATCGGCTTCCCTGGCGGCTCAGTGGTAAAGAATACATCTGCCAATGCAGGGGGCACAGGTTTGCTCCTGGGGTGAGGGGGATCCCCCGGAGAAGGAAATGGCAACCCACTCTAGTAGTCCTGCCTGGGAAATCTCATGGAAAAAGCAGCCTGGTGGGATATATAGTTCATGGCTTTGCAGAGTCTGGTCATGACTTGGCAACTAAACAACAAAGGTGAAGCATATTCTCATCTTTGCCTTAGAACCCAAGATACACTCCACTTAGATTTGGCTATCACTGTGACAATAAGTAACCCACAGAATGCAATTTCTGAGCCACTAACCCAGCCAGCAAACTTGATCTGAACTATCTGGATGACACAGAAGTTGACTTACTTAACTACTGTTCTGCACAAGTTGTCAGATGGATACCCCATTGGTCTCAAGTATTTTATTTGCTGCTGCCCCACACTCATCCATTTCTTTTCGTATCAGGCAGCGACGCAATACACATGAACCAATAGGGAACAAGTATTTTTACTGCTGTAAAGCAAGCTCCTTTAGGGCCTTAAGCTTCCGAAAAACCGAAGTGATGCTTCCACACAATAGCTGATAGTTAAATAACCAGTTAGGAATATCTATTATCGCCACCACATTGTAAAGTCCAGGTATTTCATTCCTTTATCTAACTCAAAGTCACTCTGTATTTCTCAATTCAAGATTCCTTTCGCACAATTCAGCACAGTAATACTGGCTAAAAGTAAACGTTCTGGAGTTAGGCTGGCTGATTTGTATCACAATTCTGCCATCAATACTGTGTAATCTTGGGCAAATTACTTAAATTCATTACCACGATTTCTCTCTGTAAAACCAGTATAGGAATCCTAGGAACTCTTTGAGGAAAAAATGAGATAACCCACGTAAGGCACTCAGAACAGTGTCTGGCACATAGTAAGGTCATCATAAATTCGACTTATGATCACTGTTACTAAATACACTAACAAGTTAGCAGGGGTTACCTCTAGAGAAGGGAGTAGGCTGGGGAAGAGGGAGATGCCGGCAGACCAGAACTTTTAACCTTTACACTTCTGCACTGTTTGAACGCTTCACAATGCGGAAGTATTTCATGACTTACGTGCATCATTTTTTATCAAAAAATAGTATCCGCTAACAAAATGGTTTGGCACGGTAACTAAGTGAGAAATTTTTGACGATCAAGGAAAAAGACGGGCAGCGGACAGGTGGACCACCTGGAGTGGCTTCGCGTCCACCGCGGTCGGTGCCGGGCTCCGGGCGCAGGGTCGGGATCTCCGAGGCGCGGGGCCCGGAGGAAGGCAGCGCTGAGGGCCGCTCCCAGCCCAGGGACCCCGGACCAAGAAGGGACGGGGGTTGGGGGGGAGGCCGCGACGCTGCGGGGCAAGGCTGAGGTTCGGGGTCCGGCGAAGGCACTTACTTGAACCTGCCCTGGCAGTGCTGGCACTGGTCGCCCACCCAGCCCGGGTCGCAGAGGCAGGTGGAATTGACACAGCGGCCCGAGAAGCAGGAGCCGGTCCTTTCGCAGGGTTTGGACTGGGACACCTGCGCGTAGAGCGCCAGGTAGATAAGGCCGTAGCACAGAAGCCAGCTGTTCCCGTCCAGCAGCCAGGAGGGGGCGCCCCCGCCGCCGCCGCCGCCGCCGCCTGCCGGCCGAGCCCTCCACGGCCCTGGGGCCGCCGGCGGCGGGGGACCAGTGCGGGCCTGGCCCCCCGGCTCCATCTTCCCCAGCGCCCCGGGCCGGCGGGGCTGCGCTCGCGGGCGCCGACAGGGATGCTCCAGAGGGGAAACCCGGCCGGAGAGGAAAACCCCGCGCCGCCGCCGCCGCTCCTCCTCCTTCTCACCGGCGCCTGCCCCAGTCCCTCTCCCCGGTCCGGACCGGCAGATCCCAGTCGCGCTCGCCTCCGCTCGGCTTCCTGCAGTCGCGCTCGGGCATCGCCTCTCCGTCCGCTGACCTTGTCCGCTGCAGGCCGAGCCCACCGCCGCGGCGCCCCGGACCGGGCCGGAGGCGGGGACCTGCGGGAGGGGGAGGGGACCCCGCGCGCGGCCCCGCCTCGCCCGCCGCTCGGGCCAACAGCCTAGGCGTCCCGCCGCGCGCGCCCGGGGGGGCGGGGGGCCACGAGAGCCCCCCGAGGTGGACGCGCCCACCGCGGGAGGGGGTACTCGGGAAGAGGGGCTTCAGCCTCGTCCCGCCCGGCCGGCCTTCGGCGGCCCCTCAGCAGCCATCTGCTCTCCGGTGCCGCTTTAGCCAGACGCCAGGGCTGCCTCTAGGGCCCGCAGGGTGCGGGGCCACCTCCCGCTCGCGCGCGGGCCTCCGCTCCTCCCCGCCGGGCCCTGCGCGTGGTCTCGCCCCGCCCCTACAGGGACCCGGGACTGCCCCCGCGCGCGCGCTCGCGCGCCCACCCCGCCCGACCCGCCGCGGCAGGG
>SJYC01144134.1:0-11946 GCA_006408675.1 Madoqua kirkii
CATAGCCTTGACTAGATGGACCTTTGTTGGCAAAGTAATGTCTCTGCTTTTGAATATGCTATCTAGGTTGGTCATAACTTTCCTTCCAAGGAGTAAGCGTCTTTTAATTTCATGACTGCAGTCACCATCTGCAGTGATTTTGGAGCCCCACAAAATAAAGTCTGACACTGTTTCCACTGTTTCCCCATCTATTTCCCATGAAGTGATGGGGCCAGATGCCATTATCTTCGTTTTCTGAATGTTGAGCTTTAAGCCAGCTTTTTCACTCTCCTCTTTCACTTTCATCAAGAAGCTTTTGAGTTCCTCTTCACTTCCTGCCATAAGGGTGGTATCATCTGCATATCTGAGGTTATTGATATATCTCCCAACAATCTTGATTCCAGCTTGTGCTTCTTCCAGCCCAGAATTTCTCATGATGTACTCTGCATATAAGTTAAATAAGCAAGGTGACAATATACAGCCTTGATGTACTCCTTTTCCTATTTGGAACCAGTCTGTTGTTCCATGACCAGTTCTAACGGTTGCTTCCTGACCTGCATACAGATTTCTCAAGAGGCAGGTCAGGTGGTCTGGTATTCCCATCTCTCTCAGAATTTTCCACAGTTTATTGTGATCCACACAGATAATATTAATTTTAGTTACAGAATAATTGCAGTGGTGATGTTTACTATATGCATTCGATACATCTCTAAGTGCTTTCTGTATATTAATTCTTTTAATCCTGTTTGGCTGTTCTGTTATTACCCCTGTTTTGCAAATGTGGAAACTAATACAAACATACACTACGTATCTTGATTGGAGTTCTAGGACAAGTAAGTGTTAATAGCAAAATTTAGATTACACACCAGCTGCCTGGCTTTCAGCTACTCCAATGGTAAGACCTAGAAAGTATTTAGAATCATGAACTTCCTAAACTTTTAATAAATAGGACTAAACTAATAGGGCACTTGAACACCTAAATTCAGGGGCATTAATAGCTTGCAAGGCACAATGACAGGAGGCATTAATAGGCGAGAGCGTTTTCTATCAACATAGAATGATTCAGTCAGAGTCATACAAAATAGATGTTTTAGTACAAGGGCATACAGAGGACATGAGATAAGCCCTTAAAAGGGTGTCTGAGTCAAAATGTAAACTGTAACTGAACAAACGTCTGCTAAAACTATAGAAGTTGATAGGTGGTTTCTCCTAGTCTCAACCAGTAAAAATGAAAAGACTCCTGGAGCTTTAATTCCTGTTTACCAAGACTGAACCCCTCAGCTAGGTGAAAAAGTAAAGATTTCACCTTACCTATGGGCTCCCTTTCCCAGTGTAGTTCAAACATTTATATTTCCTATATTATGGGATTTATTTTGGTTATCACAATTTCCCAGAGGATGAGGAGCACCCAGGAGGAAGAGCTCAGGGCCTTCCCTGGGGGTCCAATGGTTAAGACTTTACCTTCCAATGCAGGAGGTGCACGTTCCATCCCCTGGTAGGAAGCTGAGATCCCACCTACATAAAGGCCTAAAAAACAAAACATAAAACAGAAGCAATATTGTAGCAAATTCAATGATGACTTTAAAAAATGGTCCACATAAAAAAAATTAAAAAAATAAAAAACAATAAGAGCCAAATTGTGGTGAGTCCTTACTGTGTTCCAAGGAGTCTGCTTGCAGTAATGCTTTCCTGCCTTACAGCTGCTCTCTGAAGTCAGCCTTGTGTGAGAAGGGAGTTTTTTGCCTCCTGACCCCACCTGCTCTAGTTAACCGTCTCCTGTGCAGGAAGAGTTGCCAATCTGAGTTCAGAGCTGGAGGCAAAGGCCTTGCTAAGGTAGGAAAGATCATACCCCCTTAATGTGATTACAGGACCCATGTGAGACCACTTATGGTAAGTTGACCGGGGTAAAATCTGTCTTCTGAGTCAGGTCATGGGCCACTTTTTTCTCCTTTACCTCTGCCATGAGGAGATTAAGTGGGTAGTCAGGTCAAAAATCAGCTCTGCCAGTCCAACCAAGATTCAAAGGCAAAGGATAAGGGGCCTCCTACTGGCTTCTTGGACTGTGCTACAAACTCCACTGAGCTCTGAATAGCATCCTAGGTGGTGGGTTACTGGGGGCTCTTGCAGATATTTATAAATTGGCTCTTAGTTCCTATTTGGGTTATTAAACATCTTGATTGAAATCTCCCATACTTGCATGCTCAGTCACTCATCTGTGCTGGACTCTTTGCAACTCCATGGACTGAGGCCTGCCAGGCTCCTCTGCCCATGGGATTTTCCAGACAAGAATACTGGAGTGGGTTGCCATTTCCTTCTCCAGGAGATCTTCCTGACCCAGGTATCAGAGCTGCGTCTCCTGCATTGGCAGGTGGATTCTTCACCACTGAGCCACCTGGGAAGCCTGAAAGCTCCCATAGAAACTGGCATAAGTGACAGGTTACAAAATCTACCCTCCCTCCATGACCCCCCAAAATAAATGATTTTCTTACCTCCAGGAATCAAAGGAGAGAACTAAAGTGTAACTGGGCTAGGTATCACTAGCATGAGGTTAATACAAAAAGGAGCATAAAAAGTAGGCCCTGGAGCAATAACTATTCAATCACAACCTTTTTTTTTTTTTTTTTGGTAGAAGAAATTTAAAGCCCTTAGTTCCATTGTCTGCAAAACACCTAGAACTCACCTAGAACCCAGAGTGGGCTTTTCCATGATGGGAATTGGAAAGGGAGGAATTTGAGACTCTGATGATCTATTTTGTTCAAAAAAGGGCACAGGCCAAGACCTAGTAGTGATGGTCAGATTTTTACCACTTAATCTCTCTAGAATGGGCTTCTTTTAATGTGAGAGGAACAGGATTAACCTAAATGACCTCAAACTATCTTTCAGCTCCAGAATTTCATGGATCTTAGAAACAGCTGCTAGGAGAATCAAATAAGATGATAGATGTGAAACCACTTAAAACACTTACCAGATGCTTTGGAAAGGTACTATTATATGAAAAATCATAGCCAAAAAAGTTCCAGAAGTCCTAAGAACAAAAAATCCAGGTGTTTTCCCTCTCAGGCCCCTCGGAGGGCACTCCCACACAAAGCTGCAGTCAAAGAAGCATCAAAAGGCCTAGAACATTCTTGAAGAACAAATGTCTCTGCTTTTATTTTTTCCTGAGACTCTCTTCTTCCCCAGTTGGGGTTCTTTGAGTTGATTTCACAGGAAGAACTCCCATTGTCACAAATGAAAGTCACACTTGTAATCTATAGAGAAGCAAATGAAACTCACCAGGAGGATAACGAAACAGACAGGTTTTGCTTAAATCAGAGAATGGGAAATAGATATCACTTTGAAATTATACTTTACCATGGCAGTGAAACCACAAGTTTACGACGTAGGCATTGTGCTTAGGGAAATGGACAGAATTTGGGTACAATAGAAAGATCTAGTGATAGAATGGGGCCAGGTGAGAGGAGAAATTGACATTTTTAAAGTGGGACAATATGCCAGATGAGAATGGCGATAGAAGCCTCACTAGACAGAAGAAGGAAAAGTCCAACTCTCTATAAGGGACTTTACCTTCATCAATTTAAAACAACCTAGCAAAACTGGTATTTCTACAGTGTGCTAATTATAATTCCAGGCTAAGCAAAGAAAATTGACATTTTAATTAACATGGGCAGGTCTGCAATAATAATGAATCATTTCTACTGACTTTTTATAAATACTGAAAATAGCTTCTAGTTATTTTAGGATCCAGGCATTCAGGGTTCAGAAACAGAGTCTCCTAGTCCTTGAAATTAGTCAAGTGTCTTTTTTTTTGTACTCCCTCAGGTCCTTCTGCAGGCCCTTTCCATCACACTTTCCACATTGTGCTGTAATTTTCTTTGTATACCTACAAAGCTAACTTGATCACTTAGCCACCATTCCTAATTCCATAAGCATACCTACTGAGTTTCTTCCAGTTCCTTCTCCAAGAATTCCAATAAATGCTATTTTCTCCATCTCATATAACCCCTATGTGTTTTGTTACATGAACATGCCTTTCCAATATTGGCATGTTATATATTCAAAGAAATGAAAATTTCTTTTCTCCAGTTCGTAACTTGATGAATAGGCAGAAGAAGATGGTTCAGGCATCAGGTGAATGAAAAAAGGAGGGAAGGCAGGGGAAGAAGACTTTTAGAAAAGGTAGGGAAAATATCTTCATGTTTATTAATATATGAGCTTAGCCAGACAAAGACAAGAAAGTAGGCTTCAAACCATAGAGAAGAGAGTCAAACCAAAGGGATGTTTATTACCTGTATTGAGCTAGAGTTTAGAGACGGGAGGAAAGTGACAAGAGATGTTGATGCTGGTGGTAATAGACAGTGTGTTCACTGATGAGAAGCATAGATTCTATACTGATGAGAAATGAAGATTCTATGTGGAAACTACAGGGAATCACTGAAGTATTTTGCAAAAGATGTGCTTGTACTTTAGAAAGCACAGTGGCTCTGATGACAGCGTGACCAATGTGTAACCTATGTGTAACCCTGATGTCTAGTGACACAATAAGAATGCCCTGGGGTCCCCCAAGGGCAGGGTCCTCGCAGAGAGCTCTGCTAGTTCCTGGGGAGTTTTTGTTTCCTGCCTTCTCCAGTCTCTCAGGCTTCCATTCCCTTTCAAATCAACCCCAATAGATAATCCAGCTTTCTCCTTTGATTTCAAACACACAATAAAAACTTTCTTCATTTACACCAAGTCTTTGTGAGTGTTAGTCATTCAGTTGTGTCTGACCCTTTGCGACCCCTGGACTGTACCCGTCCAGGCTCCTCTGTCCATGGGATTCTCCAGGCAAGAATACTGGACTGGGTTGCCATGCCCTTCATCAGGGGATCTTCCTCACCCAGGGGTCGAACCTGCATCTCCTTTTTTTGCAGGTCGCTTCCTTACCATCTGAGCCACCAGGGAAGCCCACACCAAGTCTTCAGTTTATTGGTTTTTTTCTTGTTTTGTTTTGAAGACTACACTGACATTTTCTTCAGTAAGATGCAGAAAGGTTTACATGTCAACAACACAAAATCCCCTTGGCTATCCACTGCAGCCCACTAGAGTCTAACTGGGTTTCCTTAAGCAGTTACCTGTTTCTCTTTCCTTACTGTATCACTGCAACCTTCTCACTCATTTTGGGCATATTCTCAGGAGCAAGAAATGGTTTTTTCTCTATTTGGCCAGCGCGTCTTCTGCTCTGATGTCAGATTCTTGCCTGGAGTGGTTCAGCCACCCCCAAGCAGGCATATCAAGGCATATTCCCATAAGGAGTATTTCTTCCTCAGAAGAAACTCTCACAACTGTTAGCAAATTAGATCTTTTTCATCGTGTTAAAAATCATTGAAAGAAGGCAAAGTTGCAATGAAAAAAAAAAAAGACAGTTGATACAGAGATATAAGGGGAAAAGAAGAAGATTGTTTTAAGAGATAGCAAGACAGAAGAAACAGATTGGGCACCAGCTTGTGGCAGGAGAGACGAAGTCAAGGATGATTCTGGTTTCCTAGCTGGACAACTGGGGTGACCATAAATGATAATGACAGCCACCAAGATGGAAAATAGCGGATGATTATCATTAGCTGGTGTGTTCGATTTTATGTGCTGAATTGATACGTCTGTGGAACATGCAAATGAAGTTGTCCAGCAGGCCATTGGACTTGCTCATCTAGAACTCTGTAGAAAGACATTTAAATATCCCCAGAACATCGGTAGGTTTGAAGCCACAAAATAAATGACATCATCCCAGACCAGTATAATGTGGATGAAAAAGAAAAATGACAATAACTCAGGGAGACATTCACACATAAAGAGTGGAGAAAGGAACAGGAGTCCTTATAGAGCCTGGAGGAGCTGGCAGAATGGAGCAACGTAATAATCATGAAGAAACTAGTGTCTCGAGAGCCAGGAGGGCAAGTCTCCAGAAGGACAAACTGGTCATAGCGTGACTGCTGTACAGAAATCAAGCAATATGGCGCTACAGTGCCCTCCTGGGTTTTCTGTTTTGTTAAGAAACCAGTGTGAGATGCAGCAGATCCTAATTAAGCAGCTGGTTTAATTCCTATTAAGCTCTAACAATTTATTTGTCTTAACCCAGTTCTCATTTTCTTCGGGTAAATGTATTCAAAATGTTCCAGAATATGACTTTCTTATTTTCACAGCTATGGAATAAGGATAATCATAGGGGTCTGAGGGGCCATACATCACTTCCATTCTAAAAAAAAAAAAAAAGATAAAGCTGAGAGTCCCAAGGAAGCAAATGTAACATTAGCACAGCTATTATCAAGCAAGAACCATTGCCTAGTGAAAATTAGGCATATTTTTTAGTAGCTGCATTAAATCTCTCAGGTCACTGGGTTGGATATTACAGTAATTGATATAAAAGAATAAATACAGATTACTGAATGTCTAGAAAAGTACTTATTAGAATCTGCCCTAGGACAGTGGTAATTTGATTTTTTTAATCTTATTTTCTTCCTCTATATGCTATTCTCAAATAGCCCTAACAAGATCTCCTTCAATATGATCTGCCTAGCTCCCTAATGTTAATGGATATTATTCTTTAGCAGAAAAGGATAACATGAAGACATATGTCCTACCTAAGAGAAAATACTCCATAGCAACTAGTGGGGTGGGTGCTGTGGAATGTCACTCAGATCCTCCTTGAGGCTCTTGGCACCCTTTCCACAGGCTGCCGGGACAGCTGGCTGCTGACTTCTCAGAGCTGAGACTCTGCCTGAACCAGGGACCTGCCTCATCCAAGTTTATGTCCCACTGACAAGTGCAATTCGTATCCAACGCTGGCTGATGTGAGTATGGAGCCAGAGCTGCCTTACGTCACTCACTGACTCTGGGCCACTCTGAAGACCCTGGCTGAGGGCTCTGTGCCTCACAGTTCCACAGACCTGCTTCCCTCACTCCCTCACAGGCGCTGATCCCAAGAGTACCCGCTACTCAATTTCCTTCACACACTCTGTGTCTCTGCATCTGGTTTCCAGAGAAGTTGACCCAAGCTAACTGACAGTACATGTGTATTTACATACTTTAGATGAAGAGATAGTCAAATTACAATAACTATCATTTTCTAAACCTTTCAAATGCAAAAGGAGAAAGTGATTTATAATGTGTATCGGTAATATTCAATCATTCACATTGTGTGTGCTAAAAGTTCAGTTAATAATTGTGTTCTCCATCATTTCTGGATAAATGTCATTTTAAGCAAAGTGGTGAAAGTGAAAGTGAAGTCACTTGACCTCCGGTAGCATACTGGGCATCTATCAACCCAGGGAGTTCCCCTTTTAGTATTTTATCATTTTGCCTTTTCTTACTGTTCATGGGGTTCTCAAGGCAAGAAAACTGAAGTGGTTTGCCATTCCCTTCTCCAGTGGGCCACATTCTGTCAGACCTCTTCACCATGACCCATTCGTCTTGGGTTGCCCCGCAGGCATGGCTTAGTTTCATTGAGTTAGACAAGGCTGTGGTCCTAGTGTGATTAGATTGGCTAGTTTTCTGTGATTATGGTTTCAGTGTGTCTGCCCTCTGATGCCCTCTCGCAACACCTACCGTCTTACCTGGGTTTCTCTTACCTTGGTCATGGGTATCTCTCCACGGCTGCTCCAGCAAAGTGCAGCTGCTGCTCCTTACCTTGGATGAGGGGTATCTCCTTGTGGCAGCCCCTCCTGACCTTGAATGTGGAGTAGCTCCTCTCGGCCCTCCTTTGCCCGCACAGCCACTATTCCTTGGACTTGGGATTGCTCCTTTCAGCCACCTTCCCTGATTTTTCAGTTAGCTTGTTGCTAAACATAGGAAATTTGAGGAAAGTGCTGGCTAGGGAAGCCAGATAGCAGTGCTGAGAATGGGAAGGTGGAGAATTGAAGAAGAAATGTCCAAGGTGACTACTCTTTATAGAAGCTTGGTGTGTGTGGGAAAAAGGAGAGACAGGAAGACGTGACTTAAAAGGGAAATCAATTCAGTTCAGTCGTGTCCGACTCTTTGCAACCCCATGAATCGCAGCATGCCAGCCCTCCCTGTCCATCACCACCAACTCCTGGAGTTCGCTCACAGACTCACGTCCATCGAGTCAGTGATGCCATCCAGCTGTCTCATCCTCTGTCATCCCTTTCTCCTCCTGCCCCCAATCCCTCCCAGCATCAGAGTCTTTTCCAATGAGTCAACTCTTCGCCTGAGGTGGCCAAAGTACTGGAGTTTCAGCCTTAGAATCATTCCTTCCAAAGAAATCCCAGGGCTTATCTCCTTCAGAATGGACTGGTTGGATCTCCTTACAGTCCCAGGGACTCTAAAGAGTCTTCTCTAGAAAGGGAAATGGATTCAAATTTGAAATATTATCACTGAAAGATGAGGAAGATGTTAATATTTATAAATGTGGAAGTTACAAATGAAGAAAATATACTGAAGTAACAGGAGAGGGACAGCCGTGGATCATGGTCCTACAGTGGGATGGGAGGGACTTGATTCATCACACAGACAGCAGCTTCATAAAGGAGGAAGGGCATATTTTCTTGTGAGATTTGAGAAAAAGAGGTTAGAAATGGTGCTAATGTAGTTGATTCTACAAGTGGAAGGTAATTTCAATAAATCATAAATGATAACCTCTTTTCCCTTCTGACAAAATCATTTGCTGACTTGAGTAGTAAATATTTGAAATAGAGAATGTTAGAGAACCAAGGGACAAGTAATAATGCAGCAGTCCTTGGGACTTTGCTGATTTGGAGCCAAATAGGGAAGTGTAGGACTTCCTGTTGGCTCATATGGTAAAGCGTCTGCCTACAGTGTGGGAGACCTGGGTTGGGAAGATCCCCCTGGAGAAGGAAATGGCAACCCACTCCAGTACTCTGGAAAATCGCATGGACGGAGGAACCTGGTAGGCTACAGTCCATGGGGTGGCGAAGAGCAACTTCACTGTCACTTTCATTTTCTTTCAGGGAAGTTTGAACATACTGCAAAACCTGGGGTAAGAATAGGAATGAGGGCACTGAATGGAAGGAAAGCTCCATGGAGATCAGAAGTGAAGGGGGAGGTGAAGACAGATTTGATTCACAGATAATTTTGTTTAGGGCTACCTGTATTAAAGTGAGTGTAGGCGAGTTATAGCCAGGCTCCTGGGTAAATCTTTTCACTAAGTCTAAATGTAAACTACACCATTAATGCAATTTTATCAAATCAAGCATATGAAGGAAATTCTATTACAGAAGAAAACTGTCATTATAGAAGAGGACTTGTAAAAACTTTCTCAATATTTGAAACAGTATTTTTATCTAACCTTTTGAAATTTTATGAGAGACACAAATTACCATACTTCTAGTTCATTTTGTTACCAGTATTCTCAAAACATGGTATCCAGCTCTTTAACGGCTAGAACTGAAGAGCTGGCAAGGATATCCAGTTGTGTCTAGTGTTTATGCTTCCTATGGGGAAAATTGCAATGAGAAAAAGTCTAAAATAGTACTGGCATTCAGTTGTCATTTTATCTATTTAGAGTATTCTTTAACCACTTTGAACATATTGCATGTTCCTCAAGTTTCTTACAACCAGAAAGTCTTCCAAATAAGAAATGTGAGGTTAAAGCCTAAAATAATCTTTGCATTTTGGCTGAAAATATGGCTGCTCTCACTGAGGTAGAATTTCTTTGGCCTTTCTGAATTTCTAAAACTTTAAAAATTAGCAAGCTATTCTGTGCAGAGTTTCCATCTCGACATATAGAATGAAGTTTTCTAATTTTATAGATTATGTTTGATGTTGCTTCCCATAACTCCCTATGTGGGGAAACTGTGCTCTCCATCTTCTTACCTGAGCATTCCTGCCCAGAAGAGCTGGTTGAGTGGCATTATACATTTGAAAAGAGACTGTTTCCTTATTCTTTTTCATCATCAATAATATATTTTTGTGCTTATTTTTTGGAGAAGGCAATGGCACCCCACTCCAGGACTCTTACCTGGAAAACCCCATGGATAGAGGAGTCAGGTGTGCTACAGTCCATGAGGTCACTAAGAGTCAAACGCGACTGAGCGATTTCACTTTCACTTTTCACTTTCATGCATTGGAGAAGGAAATGGCAACCCACTCCAGTGTTCTTGCCTGGAGAATCCCAGGGATGGGGGAGCCTGGTGGGCTGCTGTCTATGGGGTCACACAGAGTCGGACACGACTGAAGCGACTTAGCAGCAGCAGCAGCAGCAGTGCTTATTTTTAATGAAATGCGTTGTACTTACTTTTAAGTAATGTTTTGCTCATTGCTTTAAAAGCTGATAAAAGTAAGAGTGAACAGCAGCCTGAGTGTTGAGAGAGAGATAAGAATAAAATACTCCAAATGAATAGCTAATTCTAGTAGCTTATAAAAATATTTTTACATAGAGAGATCAGTGTCATTTTAGTATAACAGTACTATCTTCTGAATCGTATTTGATTACAAACCAGTGATATCTGAGCCCCAGTTCCGAGTTGGAGTGGAATTAGTGGTGTGTAAATAAAGAAAAATGATTTGGGTTGAAATTAGATAAACATAGCAGTAAATAGAAGAAGCAGTTTTTTTAATGAGTTAAATAAGATTGATTTTAAAGTTTCCTTTTGTTAAAGTTAAACCTTTACACTTATGAATGCTGAGAAAATACACATCTTTTGGAAATTAGAAATGTTTTTGTAAGTTTTTAAATATTGATTTTAAATGTTATTCTTTAATGGAATGTCTACCAGAATATATTTCATGTCTTAGTGTTTCCAAAAGAAAAATTTAATGAAGCATATCATCTGAAGACAACTTGGTCTTCCCAGTCTTTTTCACCTTCAAAGAAAGAGTGCCGTTTATTTTTAACTGCAAGAACAGTTGTAATTGTGATTTTTGTGCATTAAAACTGGTTACTGTTTTCACAGAAGAGGTGTATTTTTGGGTAGGCTTTTATAGTAAAATTGTTAATGCATGTATAGATGAAAGACTGTCTTGCTGTTTATCTTTTTCTTGCTCCCCAGAGGCTAATACTTTGAACTTTTTAGCTGTTTCTTTTGACACTTAGCTCCATGTCATTATATGGTATGCTTATGTGGGCGATTTCTTAATTTTTTCAGTTTTAACCATATTTGAAAGATGAGAATTTAGCTCTTTTTCCTACTCTTACTCTCTATGCATATACACTTCTGATCCTTCATTTCTCCCAACATGTTAATATTTTTTATTAACTCAGTATTTATTAATTGATCCATTAGTAAACTGTAAGGACCTTCTGACTTGTCCAGGATGACTCCTTATTCTCCATACCTCATACACACCCATCACCATCTTGCTGAGAATTACCTTTGCCTTTCTCCTGGATCGTGTCCTCTAGTTGCTTTATCACACATCTTCCTCTTTTCTATTTTGCCCCTTTGTTACATGCTTGGAGGGCAGCACATCTTTTTTAAAAAGAAAATTTCTAAGAAAAAGTGTTTGTGATAGATTAGTTTTATGAAACCTTATAAGCAAGTCTGAAAATTATTTTTAACTGTCCTTACACTTGACTGATAGTTTAGCAGGGTAAAAAATTTTAGGGTGGAAATGTTTTTAAATTCATCATTGCATTGTCAATCTCTTTAGATGTCATCATTGAAAAATTCAAAAGCACTTTGATTCCTAATTCTTGAAATGTCATTGTAGTTCCCCTGTCTCTCTTGTTCTGAAATTTCACAATGATGTGTCTTGGTATGCCTCTATTTTCATTTGTTTCTCTGGATACAATATGCCCCATTTAGTCTAGGAACTTACTGCTTTGAGTTCTGGAAAATATTAAATGTTTCATTAATGCCCCCCCTTCTGTTTTGTCTAATCTTTTTATAACTCTGCTTGTTTAGATGCCCTATGTTAGTCCTCTCATTTTTTTTCTCTTTGGTTTTTCTACCTTTCTGGTATTTCCCCTAATTTCTCATCCATGATTTCTATTGCATTTTTCATTTCTACTTTTCCAATTTT
>SJYC01144135.1:0-29163 GCA_006408675.1 Madoqua kirkii
AGTCCTCTCATTTTTTTTTCTTTGGTTTTTCTACCTTTCTGGTATTTCCCCTAATTTCTCATCCATGATTTCTATTGCATTTTTCATTTCTACTTTTCCAATTTTATTTTAGAAGTTCTTTTGTTTCCCCTGGATGTTCACCTCCTATAGGAGTCTTGTTCTTGTTCCATGAATGCAATATTTTATTTCTTTTGAGAATTTTAATGATTTTCTTTTATCCTTAAATAGTTTTATTACTCCAAGTAGATTGTACCTGTTTGTTTATTCTAGTCCTTGACGTTCATGTTATAGGCTTTCCTCAGTATCTGAGATCCTGAGGTTAATACTCATTTTTAAGAGTACAGAAATAAAACCATGGAGCTCTATTTGCAAGTTGAGCTTCTCTGTAGCCATTCTGACTGGATTATTTAGGGATAATGCCTTATCTTTCCACTTAGGATGGTCATGTTCTCTAAAGAAGACTCTTCACATCTTTCTGGAAACTAAAGCCCAGGCTAAAGTATTTTGATAATCAAGAAGGAGAAGCATTTACTAATGAAGCGTCTAATGAATACTGACCTAATATTTTCTGAGTTTTCCTATCTGAGTTCCCCTCACCTCAAGTACTTTGGGTCATTTCTCAGCCTTTGAAAGATTTTGTTTTATAAAATGAAATGGTTTTCTGCTTTTCTTTATAGTTCATTTAGAGTTTGGTCTCTTGTGTCTGCTAAAGCAGTTACCCTTTTATCCCTATGTTTTACAGCTTCCAAAGTCAACTTTTTTTCTACATTCTCCACATCTTCATAAAACTTAGTGCCTTTAAAATAAAATTACACACATACATCCTTATTAAATTTTAGTGAAATTCTAGGTGAGAGCAAAGTTAGAAATATTGATATTTGTACTCAAAAATATTTGTTCATTTTACTTTTCTGTTTACTATTCTTTTAACTTTGACACTTAATTTTGTCAAATCCAAATATGACAAAATGTTGGAGCCTATCAGAAGAGTTTCTGCTTTGTACCCGTGTTTATTTTTAATTACACTTTGGGTTAAAGGGTCTGTGATGAAGAGCCTCCTTTTATTTTCCCTTCTGAAAGAAGATTGCTTACTCTGCGAGCAGCTACAGTCACGCATGCTTTGCTTCAATTTGATTTTTTCTTTAGAACTCTTCATTGTTAACACAAGAAATGAGTTGGTTCCTTTGGCATACTGGTGCTATTTCAGACTCAGTCTAGTCCCCAAGTGACTTTATATTTTACTTTGGTAAATGTCAGTTGTTGATGATACAAAATTTTTCAGAAGAGTTTTTGCTTTGTACCCATGTTTATTTTTAATTACACTTTGGGTTAAAGGGTCTGTGATGAAGAGCCTCCTTTTATTTTCCCTTCTGAAAGAAGATTGCTTACTCTGCGAGCAGCTATAGTCACGCATGCTTTGCTTCAATTTGATTTTTTCTTTAGAACTCTTCATTGTTAACACAAGAAATGAGTTGGTTCCTTTGGCATACTGGTGCTATTTCAGACTCAGTCTAGTCCCCAAGTGACTTTATATTTTACTTTGGTAAATGTCAGTTGTTGATGATACAAAATTTTGTCCCCAATCAGACCTGACAGCTAAGTGATATAAAGGAAAAATAATTTAGAGCATTAGTTAAGAATTTACTAGACATTTGTTGAGTACTTAATATATACAGGGCTCCATACTGGGAACTATAGTGGAAGAAAAGCTTTTGTATATGGAAAGGTTATAATTTAACAAGGAAAAATGGGGAATAAACATGGAATACTTAGTGAATGCTGGAAAACCATTCGTTCAGCTTGTTTTTACCAGATGTTTGTCTTTAAAATCAATTAGAGAAATATGATAAGAAATTGTGACTGTATGTATTCCCTTTAGATCTTTACTTTGCTTATTAGATGTTATATAATAATAGTCTTTTTTTGGAATTACATAGTGTAGAGTGACAGAATTAAAATCTGTATCTGGTACCACTCTTCCTTCAGCATTTCTTGAATTCTTGATAATTGTTTTTCCACAAAAGATTAAGCAAAGAATATGAGAAAAAAAAGATAGGTAATTAAAAAAAAGGAATGATTTTATATTTGATACTTTCAGATTTTAGTACATACATTTGATTCCAGTTTGATTTAGTCCATACATTTGATTTTTAGTTCCTACATTTGATTTCACAGTTCAAGGGGAGAGAGAGAATAAAATAGAGTGGTTACAAGTGTCTTAACCCACTGCTAATCTGTAGCATCCAAAATGCCTAGACCCTGCAGACTGCAGAGAGTTTATCTTTGCTGTTTCTGACTATTAAACTGGAATTTCATTTTGGTCATCGGTGTTTTTAAAGGCATTTACTTAAGTCAGCTGCTGCTCCTGAGCATGTTAAGACTGGCAACTCATTTTCTTCCATCTTACTGAAATTTGCAACTGCCAAGGGTATTTCTGATCCCATTACAGTGTCCAGACACTTGGCACGAGAATAGAAATGATGAGAGATGGTCACTGTTGACCAGTAGGAATTTGTATCTACCCCTTCAGGACTAAAATCATAATAAAGTCATACTACAAAGTGACAAGAATGGGACAAAGAACTGCGTTTTCTCATGCCCAGTGTTCTCTCCACTGACCAGACTAAATTGCTCCATGATTTTTCTTCATATCTGCTACTTGTTGAAATGCAAGGCTTCAGCGACAAAACCGAGGTCATCATATCCCTGTGTTCTTGACCAGTCCCTTGCAAACTGTTATCCTTGCAATCTTGGACATTTTCACTCTTTTTTTTAAAATTGATTTTAATTAGAGGCTAATTACCTTACAGTATTGTAGTGGGTTTTGCCATACACTCACATGAATCAGCCATGGGTGAACATGTGTAAAAGGGAAACTATTGAGATTGTTTTGTAGAGGGATCATATATGGGAAATGCTGCTTATAATCTGTGATGATAGCTGGAAGAGTGGAGCATGGTTTGGGGCTACTCAGTTAAGCTGAATTCTTGATGCATAATTTTTTTTTATCGTATTGGCTTACCACGGCAAGTCTCTTAAACTTTGGAGGCATCATTTTTCTTTATAATGGAGATGATACTTATACTCTCTAGCTTACAGCAATTTTTTTAGACTAAAGTGAGATAGAAAATGTAGGAAAAGGTAATAATCTATACATAAGGTGATTGTTATTTGAAGTTAAGTAGAGATTTAGAGCAACAATGGGATTCTAAGTTAGGGAGAACACAAATATGAATATAAAAGTGACTAATGAAGGTGGGAGACAGCTAGTGTCTGCAGTGGTGTGCAGGCTTGATTCAGTGATGAAGGCGTTGTAACGAGAAAAGATTGCTGAGATTTTTATACTGATAACCATTTGATGGGTTTAATTAAATTAGCATGTGTGGGTGCCTGTTTATATTAGCAGGAAAATCTAAAAGGACTCTTACAAAAGGGGTTCCTTAAAGCAACAATGGTGAGAAATTATTCCTGAGTCAGTACAGACAGAAAAGATAGTCTGTTTTGTCATTTTACAATTGTGAGAGTTATAGTGTTTTAAGGGAGTAAAAAAAGTTTTTGAACCTGATAAATATTTGTAAGAATCAATATAGAAATTAATTTTTAGTCATCTCATACCAGATACCCTGGAGCTACATGCAGAAACCACAGTTTTCATTGTGTGCATTTATGATTAACAGTGGAAGCTAAGTTATTTTCATTTGTTCCCATAGTGGCTAGAAGGCTCTGTTTCCTTTCTGAAATGTATTAAGGTTGTGATTAGGGTAAAAATGGAGAAAAAAATCTGACTGGTAGGATGAAAATTTAAAAATTAAGAGTGACTGTTAATGAGTTTCATTAATTGTAATGCTTAACTGTAGGCGTTAAAGTGGCTTTGTAACTCAACGTGCCCCTGTTAAAAGTATGGAAAGGTATTTTTTAATGTGACATAAACTGAAATTGCTTACTAGGAAAGAAATCCATGATGTAAAGTACAAACTAATACATCAAGGCACAAGATATTTAAGGGATGAAGTGTTCTATATAAGAAGATTATGTTTGGGGAGACAAAGTCTCATGACTTGAGAGATGAGGCTCAGAACTTTTGTCTAATAAAATCTTGTATGTAAGAATATTTAATTTTATTAGGTAAAGTGGCTTTCATTAATCGGTAAAGTGGCTTTCATTAATCCTTGTAAGTCTGTACAGAAACTTCTAGGAATCTTCATGATATTGACTCTCCAGATACACAGTTCATAGTTTGAGCAGCTCATTTGCTCAGATATTGTTTTGTTACACAATATGGATCAATATATTAATTTTATAACAATTTTAAGACACTACCAGATGGAGCCAAAAGCCCTTTTCACCATCCTTTCTTTCAATTTCTGCTCCTTCCCCAGGGCTAATATGTATTATATCAATACTTTGCTATATTTCTTTGCAGACATATTCCTCTGTATTTCCATATTTGTATCTAACAAAAAATAAAGTATTATTTTGTGTGCTTCAGTTCTATGTATATGACATAATTCTATCTTTATGACACTTGCATTTTTCCACAGAAAAATGTGTTTTGGAGGGCTGTGTCATGTTAGTGTGTGTAGAACCATGTTGTTCTTTTAACTATAGCAGATTATTCAGAGGATGGGAATTTAGCCATTCCCCTGATGAGGAACATTGAGGCTGTTTGTTTTTTCACCATGTTTTCCAGTAACATCAGGATGCACATCCTAAAAAGTTGCCTCAGAAACAGTATTACCAATTACGATGATAATCTTTCACTGGATAAAAAGTCGTGACGATGAAGGCTTCAGTTCAGTTCAGTCACTCAGTGGTGTCCACCTCTTTGTGACCCCATGATTCGCAGCATGCCAGGCCTCCTTATCCATCACCAACTCCTGGAGTTCACTTAGATTCACGTCCATCGAGTCAGTGACTAAAAAAAAAAAAAAGATAAAGCTGAGAGTCCCAAGGAAGCAAATGTAACATTAGCACAGCTATTATCAAGCAAGAACCATTGCCTAGTGAAAATTAGGCATATTTTTTAGTAGCTGCATTAAATCTCTCAGGTCACTGGGTTGGATATTACAGTAATTGATATAAAAGAATAAATACAGATTACTGAATGTCTAGAAAAGTACTTATTAGAATCTGCCCTAGGACAGTGGTAATTTGATTTTTTTAATCTTATTTTCTTCCTCTATATGCTATTCTCAAATAGCCCTAACAAGATCTCCTTCAATATGATCTGCCTAGCTCCCTAATGTTAATGGATATTATTCTTTAGCAGAAAAGGATAACATGAAGACATATGTCCTACCTAAGAGAAAATACTCCATAGCAACTAGTGGGGTGGGTGCTGTGGAATGTCACTCAGATCCTCCTTGAGGCTCTTGGCACCCTTTCCACAGGCTGCCGGGACAGCTGGCTGCTGACTTCTCAGAGCTGAGACTCTGCCTGAACCAGGGACCTGCCTCATCCAAGTTTATGTCCCACTGACAAGTGCAATTCGTATCCAACGCTGGCTGATGTGAGTATGGAGCCAGAGCTGCCTTACGTCACTCACTGACTCTGGGCCACTCTGAAGACCCTGGCTGAGGGCTCTGTGCCTCACAGTTCCACAGACCTGCTTCCCTCACTCCCTCACAGGCGCTGATCCCAAGAGTACCCGCTACTCAATTTCCTTCACACACTCTGTGTCTCTGCATCTGGTTTCCAGAGAAGTTGACCCAAGCTAACTGACAGTACATGTGTATTTACATACTTTAGATGAAGAGATAGTCAAATTACAATAACTATCATTTTCTAAACCTTTCAAATGCAAAAGGAGAAAGTGATTTATAATGTGTATCGGTAATATTCAATCATTCACATTGTGTGTGCTAAAAGTTCAGTTAATAATTGTGTTCTCCATCATTTCTGGATAAATGTCATTTTAAGCAAAGTGGTGAAAGTGAAAGTGAAGTCACTCAGTCGTGTCCCACTCTTTGCGACCCCATGGACTGTAGCCCACCAGGCTCCTCTCTCCATGGGATTCTCCAAGCAAGAATACTGGAGTGGATTGCCATTTCCTTCTCCAGGGGATCTTCCCGACCCAGGGATCGAACCCGGGTCTCCCTCATTAGAGGTGGACACTTTAACCTCTGGCCACCAGGGAAGCCCTAGTGATATTCAGCTCTTAATCTAACCGCTTCCCTTCCCCTCCTCTTGAAAATTTCAGGAAGTCTGTTGTGTTTTGGGTTTTGATGGTGTCATTACTGACAACTGCGAAATGTGCTTTCATTAACTTTAATTTCTATTGTCTTTGTTCTCAAATGTTTGCTCTTCACAGTTACTTAACCTTTGATATCAATCTATAATCTTCATGGATTGCATTAGCTTTTAGGAATATCTATTACGTTTCTTAAAATACTCTGTGATTTTGTTTCTTCACTTCGATTACTTGCTTCTTTTGAAAACATATCCCTTGACACTTCTGTCATTTATTAAAGGAGCAGGGTGCCCTTTACATTAATCGTTCCTTTTGTATTTTAAAGTTCATTTTACTAGTTAGCAGTTAGAATGAGACTTTAATGGTGTTAATTAGAGAAACTAGAGGTGCCTTAATTGTGTGCGGTCAATCATTCTACACCCATGAATTCCTCCATGAAAACAAACATTCAATGAATTAAAATAGTATATAAGACACCATTCCAAATCAAAGACAGCAGCAGAGCACTTGACCTAAACTAAAAGCCTCATCAGAAGGCTACCGAGGCTCTGATTATCCTCTAATTGGTTAAGTGGTACAGGATTCTAAAAAGTAACAAGTGAATTTTATAAAGGCAAGAAAAAGGAGAAAAACAGCTGACCTCATGCATCTGGTTATCTGATGGAGGCTGCAGTAGAAACAACTCACGGGTAAATAAATGCACAGCCTTCCACACACAGTGAGTCAGTATTCCCAACAATTTAACCAAAAAATACATCACATCAGAATGTTCTTCTGTGCAAGGTAAGCAGAGGAGGCAGGCAGCCCAGGAAAAAATGTCCCCCTACTCCACAATATGCACACACACAGAGGCAGGCTAACGAAGAGGAACTTTTTCATCCTAAGTTTCTGTTTTTGCTAACTTTCCCTGCTTTTAAAAAACTAAGCTATCCAACAGAAAGAAGCATCTCCATTACACATTTCAGTAAAGGTTGCCCACTCTGATGTTGCCCGCTCTGAAAATTATAATTCTTTTCTAAACTCAGATAGGATCCACACTGTTCATCAGGCCGTTATAATCCTGAAATATTACGTCATGTTTGTAAATAGCTGTCACCTGGTTACCATGGCTGCCGTCCCCACAGGCTTCCCACTCCATCCTCACCCAAACACTCATCTCTCCACAGTCCATTGACTAAAGGGATAATGTTTCACGCTGCAAGCGGCCCCAGAGCCCTGCTCAAGCACCATAGCTGGTGGCCACTCCTTAGTCACTGCCGATGAAAAACTGGCTGTTAGATACTTTTCCTATCAGTCCTACTACACAACGCAGAAATTAGAGGAATTACTTAATTTGTGGTTTTGTGAAGATGGAAAAAAGAGCTGCTTGAGAATGACCATTATAACAATAACGTTTGCTCTGTGTCCTCCACTCTTCTAAGAGCTTTGCATGCACAGCGTACTAATGACCTGTCCCCGTTAGCCATATTTTACGGCCAAAGAAACCAAGCCTTGGGGATGAGAAGTATTGCTGAGGAAAGCACACTGTTATCAGCTGTAGGGAGAAGTACATACAATGTGCTATGCGGTGGATTCCGACAAGAATTCCCCATGTCTCCTTGCCTGTGTGATGAAGAGAATAGAATCAGTTCCACTGGTCCCTTCCGGAGTCTCCCTCTTGTTCACATCCCACGTGATCCAATCAGCACTGAGAAGTCGGCGTCTTGCTTCTAGTCCTCCTTACTCATCCTCAGTCTCCACCTTTACCGGGACACTCAACACCAGTCTTTAAGCTCTCCTGGTCCACTTGTGCTCTCCGCTAATGTGTTTTATACATATGCTCTTATTTTCCCCACTTCTCTTGAAACCACTTCCTTTGCCAGCTTCTGCCCTTGCTTTCTAGCGAAATCTATCCCAAAAACTATTTGCATTCCTTGTCTACAATCCCTCTTCTGCTCCCCTCTTCTAAATTCATGTGAGCAGGCTCTCTCTCACCAGTGCTCTGAAACTGCTCTCGTAAAGGTCCCTGGTTACAATCACATTGACAAATCCAGTGGTCAGTTCTCAGCCCACACCTAACTGAACACACAGCGGTGTTTGATACATGGGATCAGTATAGTATCCATGCCTCTGCAGAGCCACGGCTTCCCTTGTAATTTCCAGGATTCCACGTTTCCCTCACTCTCCTCGCATCTCACTTGCTCATTCTCATCTCCTGCGATGGTGCCTCTTTGTCTCTCAAACTTCCTAATGTTGGCGCTCTCCCAGATCCCAGTCCTCAGCCCTCCTCACTTCTCTGCCTCTACTCAGCCCCTTTAGAGACTGTGATCTTAAGTACTACTTACCTTCCAACAGCTTCCAACTTACACCTCCAAGCTCAGATTTCCCTCCCAGACTCTGTCTTCATATAGCCCACAGCCTGTATAACAACTCTCTTTGCATATTAAAAGAACATCTGCCACCTAACGTGTTCAAAACTCTCCCAGGATCTTCCTTCCCCAAACCACTGGGTCCATGGTCTTCTCATATTAATTCACAGTCACTCCATCGCTCCAGGTTTCAGGTCAACACCTCAGAGCTATCCTTGATTATTTTTCCCCCCTCTCACAAAGAAGAGCCAAGCCAGCAAGGAAATCTTGTCAGCACCATCTTCAACATATATCCAGGTTCTGACCACTTCTCCGCAGTTTATTGCTACTATCCTGCTCTCATGCACTCTCCTCTCTCTCAGAGGCAACTACAACAGACGCCTAATTCATTTCCCTGTTTCTATCTTTGCCTCTCTTTTGTCTGGGCTTAATGCAGCAGTCACAGTCATTTATAAAACACATAAAAGTTTAGTTATATAATTCAAAACACTACAGCAAATTCTCATGCACTAGGTCATCAAAGTCCAACCTCTATAGCTACCCACAGGACACTGAAGGGTTTGACCTCACTGTTCCCTTTCTACCGCTCTTCCTACTCTGCTATCCCCCACTCCCATCCCATTCCAGCCTCCTCATTCTTAGAAATACCAAGCGTGTCCCTTTGGCTTGGAACGCTCTTTCCCCAGATATCCAAGAGCTAATTCCCTCACTGCTTTCAAATCTGTGGCCATGGCACTTGTTCAATGAGACTTACCCTGACCATCCTATTTAAGACTGAAAAATCCCCTCAGTACTCCTGATCTCACTTACCCTACCACGCTTCATAGCACTTTATATTCTTTGAATATCGTTTATAAATTGTCTCCTATATATTATGTGTCTTCCCTCATTATAACACAAATTCCATGAGAAGAGGGGCTTTAATTCAATGATACATTCCAAGTCCATAAACTGGAGCCTGGCACACGGTAGAGGCTCAGTGAAAATCTGCTCCATGAATGGCTTTGGTGGTGCTGGCTCTCTAACCTGAACTCTCTCTTCCTTGTTCTGTCTTTTTAAGTGGCTGACAGCTTCCTAGGGATCATCAGGTTTTGTGTATTCTACCAAAGATGGGATTTTTTGTTGTTGTTGCCATTCTTATTGAGGCAATGTTCATAGGACCTAATATTAACTATTCCGAAGTAAACAATTCAGGGACTTCTCCGGGCGTCCAGTGGTTAGGACTCCATGCTTCCACTGCAGGGGGCACAGGTTCAATCCCTGGTCAGGGAACTAAGATCCCACACGTCCTGCATTTTGGCCAAAAAATAAAAATACAAACAACCTAGTTTTTTTTTTTTAAGTGAACAATTCAGTAGCATTTAGTACATTCACAATGTTGTACAACCATTACCCCTGTTAAGTTCCAAAATATTATCATCACTCCCAAAAGAAAAGGCATTTCCATTAAGGAGATGCTTCATACTCCCCTAACTCCCAACCCCTGGTAATCACCAATCTATTCAGTCCCTGGGTCGAGAAGATCCCCTGGAGAAGGAAATGGCAAACCACTCCAATACTCTTGCCTGGGGAAATGCCATGGACAGAGGAGCCTGGCACTTTACAGAACCACGTGGTTGCAAAGAGTTGGACGCAACTGAGCCCGTGTGCAAAGATGTATATATGTGTGTGTATATATAGGCTGTGCTGGTCTCCATGGCTTTGCACAGCCTTTGTCCAGTTCAGTCAGCACGGGCTACTCTTCATCATGGAGCTCTGGCTTCCCACTGCAGCAGGCTCTGTTGTTGTGAATCATGGGCTCAAGGTACTCGAGACTGGTAGCTGCTACTGGCAGGATCTAGAGGAAGGGTTTCAGTAGTTACGGAACACGGGCTTAGTTGCCTGGGGCTTCTGGCATCTTTCTAGCTCAGTTTAGCTCAATCATGTCCAACTCTCGGTGACTCCACGAACCGCAGCACGCCAGGCCTCCCTGTCCATCACCAACTCCTGGAGTCCACCCAAACCCATGTCCATTGAGTTGATGATGCCATCCAATCATCTCATCCTTGGTCACCCCCTTCTCCTCCCGCACTCAATCTTTCCCAGCATCAGGGTCTTTTCCAATGAGTCAACTCTTCGTATGAGGTGACCAAATATTGGAACTTCAGCTTCAACATCAGTCCTTCCAGTGAAAACCCAGGATTGATCTCCTTTAGGATGGACTGCTTGGATCTCCTTGCAGTCCAAGGGACTCTCAAGAGTCTACTCCAACACCACAGTTCAAAAGCATCAATTCAGTGCTCAGCTTTCTTTATAATCCAACTTTCACAACCATACATGACCACTGGAAATACCAGAGCCTTAACTAGACTGACCTTTGTTGGCAAAGTAATGTCTCTGCTTTTTAATATGCAGTCTAGGTTGGTCATAACTTTCCTTCCAAGAAGTAAGTGTCTTTTAATTTCATGGCTGCAGTCACCTTCTGCAGTGATTTTGGACCCCAGAAAAATGAAGTTAGCCACTGTTTCCCCACCTATTTTCTGGGAAGTGATGGGACCAGATGCCATGATCTTCATTTTCTGAATGTTGAGCTTTAAGTCAACTTTTTCACTCTTCTTTCACTTTCATCAAGAGGCTTTTTAGCTCCTCTTCACTTTCTGCCACAAGAGTGGTATCATCTGCATATCTGAGGTTACTGATATTTCTCTGGACAATCTTGATTCCAGCTTGTGCTTCCTCCAGCCCAGCGTTTCTCATGATGTACTCTGCATAGAAGTTAAATAAGCGGGGTGACAGTATACAGCCTTGATGTACTCCTTTTCCTATTTGGAACCAGTTCCATGTCTAGTTCTAACTGTTGCTTCCTGACTTGCGTACAGGTTTCTCAAGAGGCAGGTCAAGCGGTCTTGCATGCCCATCTCTTTCAGAATTGTCCACAGTTGATTGTGATCCACACAGTCAAAGGCTTTGGCATAGTCAATAAAGCAGAAATAGATGGTTTTCTGGAACTCTCTTGCTTTTTCCATGATCCAGCGGATGTTGGCAATTTGATCTCTGGTTCCTCTGCCTTTTCTAAAACCAGCTTGAACATCAGGGAGTTCACGGTTCACGTATTGCTGAAGCCTGGCTTGGAGAATTTTGAGCATTACTTTACTAGCATGTGAGATGAGTACAATTGTGTGGTAGTTTGAGCATTCTTTGGCATTGCCTTTCTTTGGGATTGGAATGAAAACTGACCTTTTCCAGTCCTGTGGCCACTGCTGAGTTTTCCAAATGTGCTGGCATATTGAGTGCAGCACTTTCACAGCATTATCTTCCAAAATTTGAAGAGTTCAACTGGAATTCCATCACCTCCACTAGCTTTGTTCGTAGTGATGCTTCCTAAGGCCCACTTGACTTCACCTCCAGGATGTCTGGCTACAGGTGAGTGATCACACCATTATGGTTTTCTGGCTCTTTAAGATCTTTCTTTGTATAGTTCTTCTGTGTATTCTTGCCACCTCTTCTTAATATCTTCTGCTTCTGTTAGCTCCATACCATTCATTTCTGTCCTTTATTGTCCCATCTTTGCATGAAATGTGAAATGTTCCCTTGGTATCTCTAATTTTCTTTAGGAGCTCTCTAGTCTTTCCCATTCTACTGTTTTCCTCTCTTTCTTTGCAGTGATCACCTAGGAAGGCTTTCTTATATATCCTTGCTATTCTTTGGAAGTCTTACAGAGCATTGCTTCTCAGCCCCTGCTGTTCTTTTCCTTATGGAGCAAGCTTCCCTGTCATCAAGCTCCTGGGCTCTGTCCACCTCTGGCTCACTCTCCTCGGTTATCTGTAAGCAGATTTAGAAGTGATAAGCTGGCATAATTATCACTCCGCCTCCCTGTTACTCTTGACAGCTTGTCTGCCTTTGGAGAACACATGTCCTCCAGTGGCCTTAGGGGCCTTGCAACTAAGTGCATGTATTTCCTCAACTCTCATATATAATCTCATATCTGTAATACAGTTGATGTTTTTATTTTCATATGCCTTTCCCATTCATTCATTTATTCCTTCACCCACTCAACAAATAATTATTAAGTGCCTATTATAAACCAGGTGCTATCTAACAAGGAGCTTCCCCAGTGGCTCACTGGTAAAGAATCTGCCTGCAGTGCAGGAGACATGGAGATGCAGGTTCTGTCCCTGGATCAGAAAATGCTCTGAAGAGGAAATGGCATCCTACTCAAGAATTCTTGCCTGCAAAATCCCATGGATAGAGGCCCTGGCAGGCTACAGTTCATGGGGTCACAAAAGAGTTGGACATGGCTGAGCAACTAAACAACCACTATCTATTATGAGGATTCAGCCGTGAACAAAACAGACAAAAAAAATATCCTGTGTTCATTGATCTATGTTGCTATCTTTAAGATTGGAAGACATAAGCAAGGTAAATGAGTAAAATTATATTGGTCAAAATCTTGAGCAAGGAGTACAGAGGAGCTGCTTATGGCCTGGGTATAGCACAAGAAAGACAATGTTGTAGATTCTTCAGTCTCTGGACTCAAAAAGATTATTATCATATTCTCCTGTCTGCATCCTTGATTGCAAGCCATAGAAAGGAACACTGACTCTCTTATGCATAGGTGAGATTAATAAAACCATAGACGGGTTCACAAAGTATAGAAGCAGGCTTGATATGTAAACAGGAGCCAAGAAAGCTCTGGAAGCCGACAGCAGAGTGTGATCTCTGACCGCTCATTTCTGAAGTCATTGCTAAAGGCCTCACCGCTCCTCAGCTGCTTCTCAAGGGACAGGTTCCCAGATGAGCATCTTAATGGTGGAGCTGAAACCGGGCGCACATGCTCTGACTGTCAGAGACAGGGGAGGGACTAACTGGCCTTTTTCAATTTCCATGGCGAAAGGGATGAAGGGTTGTGCTTCCCACTTAGGCTCACCTAATGAGATCATTCAAAAGTCAAACTGGCTTGGTGTTGTGCTGCCTGGCTGGCCAAAAGACATATATCCATTTTATTATACTGGGCTTCCCAGGTGGTGCTAGCGGTAAAGAACCCACCTGACAATGCAGGAGACGTAAGAGATACAACTTCAGTCCTTGGGTGAGGAAGATCCCCTGGAGGAGGGCATCGCAACCACTCCACTATTCTTGCCTGGAAAATCCTATGGACAGAGGATCCTGGCGGGCTACAGACCATAGATAGAGTCACAAAGAGTTAGGCACAACTGAAGAAACTTAGCACTTGGTATATTAACACCATGTAATTTCATGCATAGTTTTCATCATAGTTTTCTGCTTCCCTTTTTATAAGATATGCTTTCAGCTTAATTTTTTTCCTTTAATCTTATAACCAGAAATTGGGAAGAAAAAACATCATTTTAAAACTGCAAATACTTCTGTCTCCTGACAGATGGAGAAGCAAATTAACCACTGAGGCAAACTGCCCCTTCATTTTCTGAAAAAAGAAAGAAAACACACACACACACACACACACACACACACACACACACACAACACCTATTGCACAACAGAGCATCCATCCTGAGCATCCTGAGTACAGATGTTTCTAGCAGAGCTGTGTCTCTGAAGATTTAGCTGGCTGTTGAGATAAATGTTCTAGTTTTCAGTAAGAGCAGAAACTGCCCTGTGTCTTTGTTTTTGCAGCAATGTGCGCATGTGCGTGTGTACCTGAGTTCAAGCGCTTTCTCAGAGGCAATTTGGGAGCAAAGATGCTAAAAACTGAAGAAATATATTTGCTGTGGCAGACAAGAAACAGTAAAGAAACTGGAAATATAAGGCTCAACATATGGTATTGTTCAAAAGGGAACAACACAGAGTTAGGAAAATACTTATTTTGGACAGTGTTTGGAGGTGATGATCTTTTGCGGGTCTCCGGACAAGACGGTGAGTTGTGAGTAGGCTCCGCTCTGGAGAGCAAACGTCCCTCTAGCCCTGATTCAGCCGCAGCTTCATTTTGCTGCAGCCACAACAGCTGCGTGCGCTTCTCCGCCCAGGAGCCCGACCTGACAGCTCCCTTCCTTCCCCGGGTCCCTGGCTCCAGACAAGGAGGGCAGCTGCGCGTGCGCACTGGGTGATCTGCCCACCCTCTAACTGCAAGGCAGTCTGAGCCGGCCAGTGGGCCGCATCAGAAGGAGAGAGGTCTTTGCCAATAGTCTCCGGTCTCCTGCCAAGGTGGGGGATTCCCAAACGTGGGAAAGAGTTTGAATAAACAGTGACCACCACACTTTCTAATGTTGTAAATACAGTGTTGTATTTAGAACACAATCAAATGTCAATTAGTTTTGGCCACTGTTACCTTCATTTTCTACCTTGGAATCATGACATAACAACAGTATGATGGCCAGAAATTTAAATTTTCTGGCATTAAAAATTCTTTTCAATTCGTTAATTAAGCAATCCATTAAGTACCTATTAAGTGCCAAATCTCAACTTGTGGTATTTAGTAATAATGCGGAATTGTTTGAGATGAGAAACAATGTAGAATGCTTTACATACACATTTTATTAAACATTCAGAAATTACTCAAATTTTAAAATATCTTAGAAAAAGCAAATCTTAGAAGTGTACTCTCTCCCTAAATTTTTCTGTATTTGCTTTCTTTTCCAATTTTCTTTCATATCTCTGATACTTCTTCATCTTAAATTCTTACAGAATTTTATCTAAAATATTATTAATTTACAAATGAAGGCAGTAGGGACATAATAAATGGTATTGGGGTGTTTTTTTGATAAAACACTCTGCTGCTGCTAAATCACTTCAGTCGTGTCCAACTCTGTGCGACCCCATAGAGGGCAGCCCACCAGGCTCCCCCGTCCCTGGGATTCTCCAGGCAAGAACACTGGAGTGGGTTGCCATTTCCTTCTCCAGTGCATGAAAGTGAAAAGTGAAAGTGAAGTCACTCAGTCATGTCTGACCCTCAGCAACCCCATGGACTACAGCCTACCAGGCTCCTCCGTCCAGGGGATTTTCCAGGCGAGAGTACTGGAGTGGGGTGCCATGCACTCCAGAGACACCAAAATATCTCCCCTGAATCTCAAAACACATTTTCAAACATCATGTAATAAACTCATACTACATGACAGAAAACACAGTCTGGTTTGGAGACAGACTTGTTAATAAATAGTTACACAAAAAAATAAAACACATTTTACCTTTCACAAATAATTAACCTACTTTAAAGTTTACTTATGATGTGAAGTAAAATGTATTTTCACTTCCTTCAATATGAAAAACTGTCCCAGAATTGCTTGTTTAATCATATTTCTCTTCCTCCTCGATCTGTAACATAAGTATCACTGAACGTCTAGCTGAAATTGAGCCAGGGCTCTCTACTCTGCTCACTGCACTATTGCTATCCTCGCATTAATGCCAGGCTCTCCAGGCACAGTGAACTGCTCCAGAGAAGTCTTCTCTGGAGGAAGTTTAATGGGCTCAGGCACTTGGCTCCTGTAGGCAGGAGATGATCCCAAAGAGATCCCCAGAGAACGGGCCTGTATCACGGTCTATCAGTTCTGAAACTGGGCTCATCTAGAACTAACGATAAATTCCTCCCTGTGTTGTGCTTCCTTCCTGTTATTCCCCAATCTCTGTAAAAAGTGTGCCAAATTTTATACCCTTGACTCATCTTTCACTGAGGGAGAGCAGAGAAGGCACAAGGAGGTAACAGAATGAGAACAGTACCGGGATCCGCGCTGTTGGGAGGCAGTGTTCCATCAGGATTTTCACGTTTTTGCACTCAGGACCTTCTGAGCGAACAGCACCGACACCTGTGTAGAAGGAAAACTGAAGAGCAACCCTAAAGATACGAACATCTGGAGAGAACGAAGAGTTATCACCCTGGAACCATTTGTTCAAGCTCCCAGAGGGCAAGATGTGCAGTTGTGCCTGCAACTCTTATGTAAATTCCAAGTTTCATAATCCGGGGATTCCTCGCCTACAGTGCAAACCTCTGCATGGGTGGGTACACACAGCACTCACCGTGCATTCACCCTCTGGAGAATTCAGGCTCAGGGAACTGAGGAAGCTGCTGTGAGAAGGGTCCACTCCCTGATCCTGAGATGTTATGTTTATATATATAAAGATATAGATTACATACACACACACACAGATAAGGGTTTGGAGACAGACATACGAGGACAGAGACAGAAAACTATGGCAGGCCAACTTGTTAGCTTGCAAGTACTGTAACACTGCAGACTTTCACAGCTCAGACTTAACCACTGCTAAAATCCAAGTAAAATTTATTTGGAGATCACTGAAAGTGATCTTGAAATGATACACAGTGGCCCACGGGCAGCATGGAGACAAGAAACCTCAGTCTATGTGTGGTCGCCCGCCTCGCCAATAAGGAGAACGCCACAGACAGGACTCTTCTGACACGCAGGTTTATTGTTACAGCTCTTTAAGGAAGTGGCGAGAGGGCCCCCGATGCAGGGAAAGCGGTTGCTTATATAGCCCAGAGGGGAGGCGTGTCAACCTCTGATTGGCTCATAACAGAACATTGCCATTGGCTCATAACAGAACACTGCCATTGGCTCATAACAGAACACTGCCATTGGCTCATAACAGAACACTGCCATTGGCTCATAACAGAACACTGCCAGAATCCCTGATTAGCATATCCGTGACCTTAAGAGACACATCTTGCGCATGCGTCTTTTTAGTCTACTTTGCGAAGAACCAGGAAGCAGGAAACCGGCGCCATCCCGCAATGGTGGCTGCGGCTCCCGACATCTATGAGAAGAATCCAGGACAGATTTGATCTCAAAGCTTCCAATAACTCTGGGGCAAGAAAATCAGTATTACAGATTGAATGTTTTTTATATAGATTAAACTTTATATAAAGTAAATATAATGTAAGGGGGTTAGGAGATGAGGTTGGAAAAGTAGGCTGGACTAATATCACATTGAAGAATTTGGACTTCATTCTATAGGTAGTCAATAATTTTAACCAATGATCAGATCTGTGGATTTTTTTATTTTGTTTTTGTTTTAAGATCACTCTAACAATGTGCCTACTATAAATTATAAGAAGGGGCTGGCAAGAGGGAGAAAATACAGAGACTTATATTAGTCTAGGTAACAGATGAAGAAGTCTACAGATTCTAGCCCTGTCTCTCTTAAACGGATGTTACAATTAGAACTAGCTTCTGTGGTGATTGGAAATGCATTTGTCTCTGACTCCAGAATTTGGATTATAACAAAGAAACTTCTTCTGCTCATCCAAACTGAATATCTAATCAGTCTCCACTACATATGCCCTAGCTACACTGCTTCTTATAACTAGATGTTCAGCACATTCTTAAGCCACATCTTTCCTTGAGAAGGTCTTCATGCTCTTCTCTTACTCTGCAGCCCTTACAGAACATGAACTGGGAATACCTACTTTCTTCCCTTGTGCCATTCTTTCATCCTCTGTCTTCTGATCATCTCCCTCCAACTTCTCCATTTCTTCCTGTCTTTCCAGCCCTGAAAATGAAAGTGTTAGTTGCTCAGCTGTGACCGACTCTTGGTGACCGCATGGACTGTAGCCTGCCAGGCTCTTCTGTCCACGGACTTCTCCAGGCAAGAATACTGGAGTGGGTTGCCATGCACTTCTCCAGGGGATCTTCCCGACCCAGGGACTGAACCTGGGTCTCCCACATTGCAGGCAGATTCTTTACTGTCTGAGCTTCCAGGGGCACCCCTGAAGGCTCTCATTTGTAACTGATAGCCGACAGTGATGATGCCCCTCGCTAAACCAAGGAAACAATATCCAGGGCTTCAGATACCTTACTTCCATGTATCTGCAGTCCTAGGCCCTGCGTTGTTGACCTTGCAGTCTTTGTGCAGCAAGCTGTGTTCAATTTGAGCCCATACATTCACTGTATCCTGACTTATCCCTCTGGTGCCAATTCAAGGTCCAGTAGATTTTACATTTATTAATGGATCTTCCTTCTTCTCCTCACTGCTAATATCTCTGTGTCTTTATCCCTGGAAGCATTTGGCCCTTAGAAAGAAGGTAAACTTAAACTTGTAGTAAACAAGCAAAATAGAAATTTAAAAAATATTATCTCCACTTTATAGGTAGAAAAACTAGGTTGCAGAGACATGAACTGACTCACTTCAGAGTCACGCAGTTAGTGGGTGTCAGTGCCGGGACAAATAACCTGACTGCCTTACCCCTCACCTACCACTATTTCTAGGATAACATCCTACCCAGTTAGAAACATTTTTGAAAACAATGGCCTTCATTCATACCCAAAGACTTAACTAAAACTCAAAGCGAAAAAAAAAAAAAAAAAAGGAAAACCTTAGAATAGAGCTTATAATATTATGATTCAAACTGCCTTTCTTTAAAAAAAAAAAAACAAAAGCATAACACTTTTTCAGAACATTTGGACTATTTCAGACAGAAACCAGTGGATGTAAAACATCAGAGTTCAAGAAAAATCCTTTTAAAATGATTTCCAATAGTCCAGATAATAGTGGGAAAGGGTTTAATGAGCATAGTCAAAATAATAATTTTCATCACACTATACATATACAACTGAGTAAAAAGGAAACCTAAAAAATACTGTCGTCATGTCATTATATGATTGTATAATTTTCCTCCAAGAAATATAAAGATTTGAGCCAATAGTTTAAGAGATAGGTGAATCTGCAATAGATTAGCTAACTTGATGTTTCTCCCCAAAGCATTAAATACTATAGAAATTCCAACAACAAAAGAATGTCCTTGAATTTTCATTAAAACTTTTATCTCCCATGATCTCAGCAAATAAAGAGAGATGACTTGGTTTCTGTGCCTGCCATAGACATTTTTCAGTAAGGTTTACAAGCTAAACATTTTGTTTTAAATATTTTATACATATTGAAATAAGAAACAGAATAGAGAACATTCATTATTCCTCTAAGGTATAACTTCAATATTCAATGAATATATAAATTCTACCTAGTTCATGATATTAATTAACTCCATATATCCTGAATACAAGAACTATCAAGTGTGATCAGAGTATTTTTTTTCCTTTCAGCTTACCTGAGAGATATAATTAAATATAAAATTGTGTAAGTTTATAGTGTACAATGTGATGATTTGGTATACTTACATATTATGAAGTGTTTACCACAAAGAGCTTAGTTACTACATCTATCACCTCTCATCTCACAGAGGACCTTTTGGTTTTTTTGCCTTGAGATCTTTTAAGATGTACTCTCTCAGCAACTTTACAGTGTTAACTATAGTCATGACATTGTACATTATAAGATGAATTCATCTTATATATGGAAGTTTGTACCCTTTGATCACCTTCACCCATTTCTCCCAGTGGCCCTGGAAACAACCAATGTACTCCACTTCCACATCCTCCTTACTTTAAGTTGTTGTTCAGTCACTCAGCCGCATCTGACTCTTTGTGACCCCATGGACTGCAGCACCCCAGGTTTCCCTGTTCTTCACCATCTCCCAGAGCTTGCTCAAACTCATTTCCATTGAGTAGGTGATGCCATCCAATCATCTCATCCTCTGCCATCCCCTTCTCCTCCTGCCTTCAGTCTTTCCCAGCATCAGGGTCTTTTCAAATGAGTCAGTTCTTCTCATGGCCAGAGTATTGGAGCTTCGTCTTCAGTATCAGTTCTTCCAGTGAATATTCAGGGTTGATTTCCTTTAGGATTGACTGGTTGGATCTCCTTGCAGTCCAAGGGACTCTCAAGAGTCTTCTCTAGCACCATACCTTTGACTATATGGACTTTTCTTTGGCAAAGTGATGTCTCTGCATTTTAATACTCTGTTTAGATTTGTCATAGCTTTTCTTCCAAGGAGCAAGCATCTTTTAATTTCATGGCTGCTGTTGCCATCTGCAGTGATTTTGAGTCCAAGAAAATAGTCTGCCACTGTTCCCATTGTTTCCCATCTGTTTGCTATGAAGTGATACGGAGACCATTTAAGTAGTGGTCTTTTCCTCCAGTCTTTACAGATTCATTGCAGCATGGAAAAACACTCACTAGTTAGCTCAGGGTGGGGTACTGGGTGGGTCAACAGGCAGAGTCCATGGGCAGGCAGGGCTTGCTGTCAGGGTCTGTAGTTGGTCAAGACCACCGCCCATGCTCTCAGGTCAAGGAGAGGCAGCGGATGCCTCTGGCTAAGCTCGATGGTGAGCGAGCCTGCCCGCTGGCCTCTTTGTTCCAGTGAGGCCGCAGTGTGGTCTTTGTGCCCAGGAGGGGCTTCTGGCGGTGCTTCACAGTCAGCTCAGGCCACTGGTGAGGCTCTGGTCAGTGGGGCTAAGTAACCTGGCAGCCAGTGCCACTAGTTGGATTCTACCGTTTGGCATGGCTGTGCGCTGGGTTGAACAGCTGTTCCTGGTCTGGCGGGGCCCCAGGCTGTGCTAAACTGGATGGTGCCACTTGTAAGACTCCATATTCAGTGGGGTGCATGCAGAGCTCTGTGGTTGGAGGGGACTCAGCCTGTGGTCTATGATGGGGTGAGGCCACAGGCAGTGCCACAGGGTCTGGTGGGGCCACAGCTGGGGCTCTGAACCTGAGCAGCCCACTGGCTGTGCAGCTGTGCTGCTCTGCTGGGCAAGGTTGCTGGTCGGGCACTGACTGGGCATGACCTCCAGCTGTACTCCACAGCTGTATGGAGCTGAAGCCTGTGCCCCGTAGTAGGGCAGGGTCACTATTCAGGCTCCCGGGGACCACAGGTTATGTTTTGTGACTGCACAGGGCCACCAGCTGGTCTCCTTGCCTGGGCAAGGCCACAGGCTCCATTCAACAGTTGAGCAGGGCTGCAGGGCTGGGCTGAGGCCGCTCGGGTCATTACTGAGGGCCCTTGGTTATGCAGGGTCGCAGGCTATGCTCAGCGGTTGGACAGGGCTGCTGGCTTGGCTCCCGGGGCTGTCAAATGGCTTCTGCAGCTTTCGCCAGGCTTCCTGATTGAGGGGGACAGGAGGCTTTGCTCAGCAATAGACTGGAGCTGCGTATTTGTCTCTCTGCCCAAGTGGATTCAAAAAACAAGCTCCACAGTGGTAGGGCTTATTGTCCAGGCATCCAAATCTGGCACAGTTTCCATTTCTTGGCTAAATGGGTCCACTGACTTGACTCTCCTCATATGACTCAGATGGGAGGGTCCCAGTAGCTGAGATCTCTGCTAGACGTCTACTGCAAGTAGGAATATCTGAGAATATCTGAAGCCCAGTTGCTGTAAACCCTGTCTGCTTTGTGTCTATCTGATTGATCCCCAGTGTTTCTCCTGATGATCACCATGAAGTGAAATTTAAGGAGACCTCTTGTGTAGGGTCCTGCAATGCTGAGAAAGCCAGATGTCCACTTTGCACTCCCACTGGAGAACTCACAGGCCAAGGGGTGGGGATCGGGTGCCATATTGTTGAAGTGCTATGCCAGCCTGGGAGCGATGGGAGCAATGAGGTCAAAGCAAAACTGCTGTCAAACCCGTCTAATCCAATTCTCCTCATCTCTGTGGACCAGAGTGCTTGAGCCTCACCCTGGCTTCTGGGATTTTCACAATGGTGTCTTCTCTATGTAGAGTTCCTAGCTGGTCTTCTCATGAGACTCTTTAGAGTATTTTACATTTAAGAGTATATTTGAATATTTCAGTTTGCTCTTTCTTCTATCCCACATAACTCATACCCCGTAATCCACTGGATTATGCAAAACTGAATCCTTATGTTTCAAGAAACTGAAGATCAGCCTGGCTTTGAATGGTACGCTTTCCATAGTTATTGCTTTTCTTATGCTATACTTGAAGCCACTATCAAGTATCTGTTAAATACTGCTTCTTAGGAAAAGCTGAAGAAGTGCCTCTCCCAGACCTTGTCTACAGGGATAAGTCCTCTAGCGTCCATGAGCCACTCCCAGCAGTGGCCCATTACCTGTTGAGGAGCTTTGCAAATCTCCATCATCCACAGAATCTACTACCCATCAACACAGCCTGCCTCAGTGAATCCCTGCTGAGAAGACTTTCTTCTTCTTCCAAGCATCAGTCTCTCTCTCCTCATTTTCTTCTTCTCTTAACAACTTCACTGCATCCCTTGTTGAGCCTGACTTCCTCAACAAAGGCTACCTGGCTAAACCTGAAGGTGATACAGAAGGGAAAAGAAGGAGCCCTTGATCAGTGATTCTCAAAACACACTCTGGACAAGTATAGCTTGAAATACCTTTAAATATATACATCTTAGTCAGTCAGTTTTGAGTGGATCCCAGAAATTTATAGGAAAGGCCTTGAATAAGTTGGAAACAGGTGGTTCAAGGACCACACTTGGAAAAATATTGGCCTAGGTCCTACAGTGAGCTTCCCTGGTGGCTCAGATGATAAAGAATCTGCCTGTCATGCAGGAGACCTGGGTTCGATCCCTGGGTTGGGAAGATGCCCTGGAGGAGGGCATGGAAACCCATTCCAGTATTCCTGACTGGAGAATTCCCATAGACAAAGGAGCCTGGGGGGATACAGTCTATGGGGTCACAAAGAGTCGGACATGACTAAGTGACTAAGAACTAACAAGAACAAGGTCCTACAATACAAATGTTTGGCTAATCCTCCAGAAGGGACAAGAATGGAAAAGTGCCTCTCAGCCTTTTATTCTGAACCTACAGTCAGCCTTCACTGTGGAAAGTAGCAGTTATTTCTCAAATCTGGTTGTCTAGCTTAATGTGCTTCACAAGCGTTTTCTAAAATATAAATATTCTGGATGTCAGAAGGAGAATCTGTCCATATGAACTGACAACTGCTAATAGATCAAATCATTTAGTGTGCAAGAAGCAAAAATTATATTAACATGATATATATTCAAATAATTTACATGTCTATATAAAGCACAAGCTGGAATCAAGATTGCCAGGAGAAATATCAATAACCTCAGATATGCAGATGGCACCACTCTTATGGCAGAAACCGGAGAGGAACTAAAGAGTCTCTTGATGAAAGTGAAAGAGGAGAGTGAAAAAGTTAACTCAAAACTCAACATTCAGAAAACGAAGATCATAGCCTCTGGTCCCATCACCTCATGGGAAATAGATGGGGAAACAATGGAAACAGTGACAGACTTTATTTTGAGGGGCTCCCAAATCACTGCAGATGGTAACTGCAGCCATGAAATTAAAACACACTTGCTCCTTGGAAGAAAAGCTATGACCAACCTAGACAGTATATTAAAAAGCAACAACATTACCTTCCAACAAAGACATGTGTAGTCAAAGCTATGGTTTTTCCAGTAGTCATGTATGGATGTGAGAGTTGGACTATAAAGAAAGCTGAGCACCAAAGAATAGATGCTTCTGAACTGTAGTATTGGAGAAGACTCTTGAGAGTCCCTTGGACTGCAAGGAGATCCAACCAGTCCATCCTGCAGGAGATAAATTCCGAGTTTTCATTGAAAGGACTGATTCTGAAGCTCAAACTCCAATACTTTGGCCACCTGATGGGAAGAACTGACTTATTTGAAAAGACCCTGATGCTGGGAAAGATGGAAGGCAGGAGGAAAAGAGGACAACAGAGGATGAGATGGTTGGATGGCATCACCGACTCAATGGACACGAGTTTGAGTAGGCTCCAAGAGTTGGTGATGGACAGGAAAGCCTGGTGTGCTGCAGTCCACATGGTTGCAAACAGTCAGACATGACTGAGCAACTGAACTGAACTGATAAACTGCCTAGTTGCTAAATTGTGTCTGATGCTTTTGTGACCCCATGGACATTAGCTCATCAGGCTCCTTGGTCCATGGAATTACCCAGCCAAGAATACGCATTTCCTTCTCCAGGGGATCTTGCCAACACAGTGATTGAACTTATGTCTCTTGCATTACAGGCGGAGTCTTTACTGCTGAGACACCAAAGAAGGCTATCTATGTAAATTACATATATATAATTTCAGGCTACTTTATTGCGAGTGTTTTCATTGCCAACTTATTTTGTAAGCCAATATGTTATACATATGTCTTCTCAGGTGGTTTAGGGGTAAAGAATCCATGTCTGCCAATGCAAGGCATGCCAGAGACATGGGTTCAGTACCTGGGTTGAGAAGATCCCCTGGAGGAGGAAATGGCAACCCACTCCAGTATTCTTGTACAGAAAATTCCATGGAAAGAGAGGAGGCTGGTAGGCCACAGTCTGTTTTTTATATTAAATATTCTCTCATTTAATGAACACTGCCATTGGCTCATAACGGAACACTGCCATTGGCTCATAACGGAACACTGCCATTGGCTCATAACGGAACACTGTTAGAACCCCTGATTAGCATATCCGTGACCTTAAGAGACACATCTTGCGCATGCGTCTTTTTAGTTTGCGAAGAACCAGGAAGCAGGAAACCGGCGCCATCCAGCAATGACGGCTGCGGCTCCCGACAGGAGAAGACTCGTGAGAGTCCCTTGGACTGCAAGGAGATCCAACCAGTCCATTCTGAAGGAGATCAACCCTGGGATTTCTTTGGAAGGAATGATGCTAAAGCTGCAACTCCAGTACTTTGGCCACCTCATGCGAAGAGTTGACTCATTGGAAAAGACTCTGATGCTGGGAGGGACTGGGGGCAGGAGGAGAAGGGGACGACAGAGGATGAGATGGCTGGATGGCATCACTGACTCGATGGACATGAGTCTGGGTGAACTCTGGGAGTTGGTGATGGACCGGGAGGCCTGGCATGCTGCAATTCATGGGATTGCGAAGAGTCAGACACGACTGAGCGACTGAACTGAACTGAACATGACCCTGACCAACACAACATCCAAGTGGAGATGCTTCTTAATGATTTGCAGATGCAGCTTTAAAGAGATATTTAAACAGGAGATTTATACTTGGAAGACTCCAGAATACTGATGGAATTTAAAGCAAAGGGTAGATGATTAATCATGGAGAGGATAAAACATTTACTTTGAAAGCTGCCCCATTAATTACTTTGTACTTCTTACGTATTCCCATCCTTAATAGAAATGGTTCTTACTATAAGACTGGCTAACTACTGTGAGATGAAAGCAAAACAAGAAAGAATTTCTCTATGAGAAATGTAAAGCTACTTTGTGCTTCTTTATAAGGCAAAAATAGGTGTATATGCATAACATCGCTTGCTTGTGCTGTGCTCAGTTGAGTCTGACTCTTTGCAACCCCATGGACTGTAGCTTGCTGTTTGTGATATTCTATGTTTCAGATGTTCAACTGTGTTTCACCTTATTTTAAGACACTGATGGGCAAGTTTATCATATTTCAGTTCAGTTCAGGTCAGTTCAGTTGCTCAGTCATGTCCGACTCTCTGCAACCCCATGAATCGCAGCACACCAGGCCTCCCTGTTCATCACCACTTCCTGGAGTTCACTCAGACTCACGTCTACCGAGTCCGTGATGCCATCCCGCCATCTCATCCTCTATCGTCCCCTTCTCCTCCTGCCCCTCATCCCTCCCAGCATCAGAGTCTTTTCCAATGAGTCAACTCTTCGCATGAGGTGGCCAAAGTACTGGAGTTTCAGCTTCAGCATCATTCCCTCCAAAGAAATCCCAGGGCTGATCTCCTTCAGAATGGACTGGTTGGATCTCCTTGCAGTCCAAGGGACTCTCAAGAGTCTTCTCCAACACCACAGTTCAAAAGCATCAATTCTTCGGCATTCAGCCTTCTTTACAGTCCAACTCTCACATCCATACATGACTACTGGAAAAACCATAGCCTTATCATAAAACATAAAAAGATAAAGGATTATTTCCAAAAAAGATAATACTTAAAAATGAATTTTCATATACTATGGAGTCTCCTTCTTTTGATTCCTTTTCTAATAACAGTACACGATAGCCATCAACTATTTGTTCACTGACTATTCATGATCCAAGAAAAATGGATCTCAGCTACTAAATAGAGACCTAAGTAGGTGATTTCCTCAGAAGAGTAATATAACTATTTCAAAGACTAGGAGAGTATGTGAAAGATCTCTTAAAACAGAATTCATCAGAATAGAAAAGATGAAAAGAGATTTACTGAAAGACATCATTATTTACATCATTATTATAATGTTATATGTCTTTCAACATATTTATTATGTATGTCTTTCAACATCACAGTAATCCAAGTCTATGCTTCAGCCACTAATGCTGAAGAAGCTGAAGTTGACCAGCTCTAATAAAGATCTACAAGACCTTCTAGAAATAACACCCTCCCAAAAAAGACATCCTTTTATCACAGGGGATTGGAATGCAAAAGCAGAAAGTCAGGAGATATCTGGACTAACAGGCAAGCTTGACCTTGAAGTACAAAATGAAGCAGGGCAAGGGTTAACAGAGCTTTGTCAAAAGAACACATTGGTCAAAGAAAAGACCCTTTTCCAACTACACAAGAAATGACCCTATACATGGACATCCCAAATGGTCAGCACCAAAATCAGACTAATTGTATTCTGTGCAGACAAAGATGGAGAACTTGTATACACAGTCAGCAAAAACAAGACCTGGAGCTGACTGTGGCTCAGATCATCAGCTCCTTATTACAAAATTCAAGATTAACTGAAGAAAGTTGGGAAAACCACTAGGCCATTCAGATATGACCTAAATCAAATCCTTTATGATTATACAGTGGAGGTGACAAATAGATTCACTCGATTAGATCCTGTAGACAGAATGCCTGAAGAACTATGGACAGAGATTTGTCACATTGTACAGGAGGTAGTGACCAAAACCATCCCAGAGAAAAAGAAATGCAAGAAGACAAAGTGGTTATACGAAGTGGCTTTACAAATAGTTGATGAAAGAAGGGGCGTAAAAAGCAAGGGAGAAATAAAAAGATATGCCCAACTGAATACAGCGTTCCAGAGAACAGCAAGGAGACATAAGAAGGCCTTCTGAAATGAAAAATGCAAAGAAACAGAGGAAAACAATAGAATGGGAAAGACTAGAGATCTCTTCAATGGAACATTACACACAAAGATGGGCACAGTAAAGGACAGATGTGGTAAGGACCCAACAGAAGCAGAAGAGATTAAGAAGAGGTGGCAAGAATACACAGAACTATACAAAAAAATTTTAATGACTGAGATAACCATGATGATGTGGTCACTCACCCAGAGCCAGACACCAAGGAGTGTGACGTCAAGTGAACCTTTGGAAGCATTACTACAAACAAAGCTAGGGAAGGTGATGGAACTTCAGCCGAGCTATTTCATATCCTGAAAGATGATGTTTTTAAAGTGCTGCACTCGATATGCCAGCAAATTTGGAAACCCCAGCAGTGTACACAGGATAGAAAAATGTCAGTTTTCATTTCAACGCCAAAGAAGGGCAATGTCAAAGAATGTTCAAACTACTGGACAACTGTGTTCATTTTGCATGCTCATAACGTTATGCTCAAAATCCTTCAAGCTGGGCTTCAGTAGTACATGAACTGAGAACTTTCAGAGGTACCAGCTGGGTAGAGGGAAGGCAGATGAACCAGAGATCAAATTCCCAACATTCATTGGATCATAGAGAGATCAAGGGAATTCTAGAAAAACACCTACCTGCTTCACTGACTACGCTAAAGCCTTTGACTGTGTGGATCACAACAAACTGAAAAACTCTTAAAGAGATAGGAATATCAGACCATCTTACTTGTCTCTTGAAAAACTTGTACGCTGGTCAAGAAGCAAAAATTAGAACCAGAGATGGAACAATGGACTGGTTCAAAATTGGGAAAGGAATACATCAAGGCTGTATATTGTCACCTTGTTTATTTAACTTATATGCAGAGTACATCATGCAAAATGCTGAGCGAGATAAATCACAAGCTGGAATCAAGATTGTTGGGAGAAATAACAACAACCTCAGATATGAAAATGATACCACCTTAATAGTAGAAAGCAAAGAGGAACTAAAAGAATCTCTTGATGAAGGTGAAAGACAAAAGTGTAAAACCTGGCTTAAAATTCAACATTCAAAGATCTGAGATCGTGGCATCCAGTTCCATCACTTCATGGCAAATAGAAGGGGAAGAAGTGAAAACAGTGATAGATTTTATTTTCATAGGCTCCAAAATCACTGTGGATGGTGACTGCAGCCATGAAATTAAAAGACTCTTGCTCCTTAGAAGGAAAGCTATGACAAACCTAGAGAGAGTCTTGAAAAGCAGAGACATAACTTTGCTGACAAAGGTCCATATAGTCAAAGCTATGGTTTTTCCAGTAGTCATCATGTACGGATGTAAGAACTGGACCATAAAGAAGCTGAGCACTGACGAAATGATGCTTTCAAACTGTGGTGTTGGAGAAGACTCTTGAAAGTCCCTTGGAAAGACAGTTAATCAAACCAGTCAATCCTAAAGGAAATCAACCTAAATATTCATTGGAGGAACTGATGCTGAAGCTGAAGCTCCAATACTTTGGCCATCTGATGCAAAGAATTGACCCTCCTTGATGCTGGGAAAGACTGAAGGCAAAAGGAGAAGGCAGCAGAGGACGAGATGTCTGGATTATTTTAAAAAAACAAACTTTTTTATTGTGTTATACTCTTAGGTATACTTTAACTCGAATCCTTAATTATTTTGCTAAGTGATGGCCCTTAAAGGTATAGCATTCAGAATTTCTGCCTTTCCTCCTTCTTGCTTTTCGAAAGCAGTTAATTACTTATTAGCCAAGATTTAAGTGCATCAAAGGAAACTATTAATAATTTTGAAAAACAAAGTCACACTTTTAATAA
>SJYC01144136.1:0-11176 GCA_006408675.1 Madoqua kirkii
TCCACTGAAATTAGTTAATTATTTCCAGAATTCCAGAGAGCTAGTTTTCATTTATAGAAAAGTTCAGAAAAGGTAAAACTAAGTAATACATTTCTTATAGACACATAATACAAAGTTGACTTTAAAATAAAAAAAGTTTAAAAAGCAAGAGAATGATTAACAGGAAAGTCAGAATGTTGCCAGGATGGGGACAGAATTGGGAATGGACATACAGAGAATTTTTTAAGTGTCTGTGAAATTCTATTTTTGATTTGAGTGGTGATTTTTATTATGACTCTTTAAAAGGTATGTATTTGTTTACACATCCTTATAGAAATATATTTTACATTTTTAAGTGGAAAAATAAAGTAAAAAAGAACACAAAGCAAAATCAGTTGTGTTTTAGGGAGAGGACAAAGGAAATAAACAGAAAGAAAATGTCTTCCCAAAAGGCTAGAAATGATGTTCAATCTATCAGCAAAGAAGCAGAGCCAAAGGTATTTGACTAGCAGAAAAAGCTGATGTCTGGAAGTAAATAAAAAGAACTACCCTTGTCTCCAAATATCTGTGAATAGTCCCAACTGGAGCATTATAGACTTCTGAGAAAGAGATCCAGACTAACTCCAAACACTTCTGATACTGTCTAAATATTCTAGGCAGGCAAAAGAATATTCTAGAAGATCAACTATGAGCACCAAAAAGCTAAAATGGAAAATGTCACACAGCTAAAATGGAAAGACTCTTCTTATATTTATCTATTGTATTATAAACCAGGAAAAGGAATAACTTATTAGTTGGAAATTTGAGCTCAAATCTCAATGCAGGGCCCTGATAAACTAGATCGACTCATCAGTTTACTTTTGCTAAGGCTTACATGAACCCAGGGAGCAAAAACAATGGTGGAAAAATAAACTAGGTTACTGTCTTCTGCCTCTAAACTCACAACAGTCTCTTGTACTTCTGGTGAGGAAATTCAGAGAACACACACCAACAAGGAAAGAAGTTCGCAGAGGCGGTTCTTAGCCCAAGGCTGGAAAGGCTACCCGTTGGTCAACTTACGGCACCAACACAGGGCACTGAAAAGAGTCTAGGATGCAGATAAGAAGACAAAGTAAAAGGAGACTGTTGGAGTTTCTCTTGAAAGGAAGCATCCCTGGCCAGTTTCACACCCCAGTCACATTAGGCTGTGTGCCAGAAGAACAACGTAAACAAAGGCAAGGGAGCCACCTGTGGGAGCCTGTGTGGTTAAGAACACTGCTCAACCTCTAAGGGGATCTGCTAGAGAAAATAAAGGTGTTGATCATGGCAGGTGGATTCATGCCACAAGGAACCAAGTGGGTAGAGTGCTCATGCATTCCCGTTTCCCCAGAAAAGTTAGATTTATACCACCATCTGGGCATATTATTAACAGCACTTCATCTTGCTCAGAAAGGTGTCTCTGTTTTGACAATAAACTATATAATCCTTCTATACATAAGGGGAGTTCAGAGAACTGAAGCTGAAAATGAGCCCCAGTTTGTCTTCGGTTTCTTCACCTATTTTTGATAAGCACCTCTCCTAGGACTTGATACCCTTTGCCTGTCTCCTTTACTTGCTTTTCATTCAACAGAAATCACAATCATCATTATTTTATTCCAAATGAATGGAAATCAAAATATTTTTGGTAGAGTGATTCATTGGATCATAAGAATTTAATAGGAATCCTCAAATTATCGGATTCAAATTGTGGTCCAAGAAGGGGAGAAACATGGGTTTGTGGCACAGGATAAAATATGAAAATTCCTGTAGTGGACATGTCTTGGTTTACATCATAGTCTTCTGGTTGTTCTTATAACATACCTGCTCCAATGCCAGTAGATGCTGTTTTTAATAGTTTTAAACATTCACATCTTACCTCAGTACAGTGCATTAAACTGCATCTTCAATCCAGTAACTTCGATTTCATCTGCTCATGTTTCCTTTCATTTCTCCATCTGTGCTGGGGTGTTCCCAGCAGCTAGATAGATGTTTTATCTCTTCTTTCTTAGATTATCAAATTCTTCATTTACGAAATGTATATACTTAAACTAAAGATGATTGGCAAGTTATCACTGTATGGAATTGAACACATCTAAAATACATTAAGATAATCTCTTAGAGCCCAGCTTTCCTCCCTTAATTTCCATTCTTACGTGATTTTAGCACTAGGCTTCTAAAAGCTCCTATTTGTGTGTGGTTTTTTTTTTTTTGAAGGTGAGAACTCTACCATCTGTCTCTACAATGATCAAATTTTTCCCTAAAATATAGTGCAGAACTCTCATTTTCTAATTCAAAATTTAGTCTTATTAAGGTAGCTGACATTTTATAGTTCAATCAGAGGGCAATTTATTTGAAATAGATGAATCTTTTCAAAATCCCTGAAGGATTTCAGATCAACAACCCTATAACCAAGGAGCAATAGCAGAAAAGAAGTGAAAATATCAATTTACTGACTGTTCAGTCCTTTTCAGACTCAAGTCTAAGCTTGGGACGTCAACTACTCCCATTACTATCCCTGCTCTAAACTTAGAGTACAGCATGTGTTAATTACCTTCAGAGAGAGAGGTGGTCTGGGTCACAAGATGAGCCTTGAATTCATTCAACTATTTAGTTACAATAAAATGAAAATGAATAAAAAAACTTTCACCTATGGCCATGACTTTGCTAAGAAAGAAACAAGAAGATATGTACATACAGGAGATACAGACATAGATAGATAGAGACACAGATAAATATAAAAGAAGCTATGAGTGAGTGCTGGGCTTTAATGTCCTTTAACACAATAATGTAATAAATTGTGCCTCTGAACAGTTGACTTTTCAATTTCTCCTCCATTTTTGAAAGATAAAATTGGTTCCTTCCCAAGGCACTATGCTGGGTAAAGTGGTACAAGGATCAGCATTACAACCTCACAAACAGCTCACACTGTTGGAGTAAATGGCGGATGAATCAACTATCAGCTCTTTCAAAGGCTAGACCTACATTATTCCGATGAAGTGAAGTCACTCAGTCGTGTCCGACTCTTTGCAACTCCATGGACTGTAGCCTGCAAGGCTCCTTTGTCCATGGAACTTTCCAGGCAAGAGTACTGGAGTGGGTTGCCATTTCCTTCTCCCCCTGGAGAGATCTTCACCACCCAGGCATCTGTCCCGGGTCTCCCACATTGCAGGCAGACACTTTACCATCTGAGCCACCAGGAAACCCACATTATTCTACGAAATATGCATTAATCTAACCAAGCAGTTTCAAAATTTTGATTCATATAGTCACAGGGTCTGTAAGATAACAACAGATATTCATTAAAATTAAGTAAATTATTTAACTAGTTTGATTCTATGATTTTCAGAGTCCATCCAACCCACACACAAGGATGGATTTAAGCTTCTGATCAGTTTAAAGCAACACATAAAGGAATCATGGTTTCAAAAAACATAAAAACCACTGAGACTTTCATTCATTTCTTCAATAAATACTGATTAAGCACCTAATATACGCAGACACTAAGGACGCAGCAATGAACAAGAAAACCAAGGATCCTTCCCCAAGGAATTTATTTTTATAAAACACAAACACAAAGTATGCATAACTCATAAAATCATTGTTTCGAAATAAGTACAAATCTGTAATGTTTCCTAGAATTGAATAAATGTATCCATAAATTAAAAAGAACAAGGACTTGAAAGACTATTTTAAAAATAGTCTCCAAAAATAGTCAGATAAGAAATTCAAATATGAGAAATAATTTGTACACATGACTACTCTCTTCACTAGCGTGAATATGTGGCCCTCTTCTGCTCAAAAACAGATGTCCCTCATCGATTATCACACTCTTTCCACCTGAGCCCAGATATAATCTCAGAATATTTCTCACAGTCCCCTAGGTAGCAAGTACAATCAATTGTGTAGTCACTTAAGGTGGAACCATTATCCTCACTGATAGAGAGCATCTATCAATGTATTTAATGAGTATCTACCACGTATCTCCAATTCCTGCTAACTGTTAAAAGGGAAACATAGGATTAGAAGACAAAGAGGTAAGCTAGAAACCTTACACACATGAACAGTTACTGAACAAGACTTTCATTAGCATGGAGAGAACGTAATAGAATTTAATGTCCTTTTCCTAGTCTGAAAACTTCCTGCCTATGAAATCTCAGGCTTGTTTCTTAACTGTGTCTCAACTTTCTCTTCAATGAAATGAGAAAAATGATGTTTATTTGGCCTATATCTCAGAGCTATTGTATGGATAAAATGAGGCTTCCCTTGTAGCTCAGTCTGTAAAGAATCTGCCTGCAATTCAGGAGACCCAGGTTCAATTTCTGGGTCAGGAAGATCCCTTGGAGAAGGAAATGGCAACCCACTCCAGTATTCTTGTATGGAGAACCCCATGGACAGAGGAGCCAGGCAGGCTACAGTCCATGGGGTCGCAAGAGTTGGACACAACTGAGTGACTAAAGCACCACCACCACTATAGAAGAAATCACTTTGAAAAATAGAAAAAGTCACAGAGTATTACTGCTGCTGCTAAGTTACTTCAGTCGTGTCCGACTCTGCGACCCCATAGACGGCAGCCCACCAGGTTCCCCTGTCCCTGGGATTCTCCAGGCAAGAACACTAGAGTGGGTTGCCATTTCCTTCTCCAATGCAGGAAGGTGAAAAGGGAAAGTGAAGTCGCTCAGTCGTATCCAACTCTTAGCGACCCCATGGACTGCAGCCTACCAGGCTCCTCCATCCATGGGGATTTCCAGGCAAGAGTACTGAAGTATTACTAGAGTGTATATATACAATGGAATACTGCTTAACCATAGAAAAGAATGAGATATTGCCATTTGCAACAACATGGATGAACCTGAATGGCATTACGCTTAGTGAAACAGGTCAAAGAAAAATATTCTGTGTTCTCATTTATATGATGAATATAAAAAATATATAAATGAATATAACAATAGAAACAGACTCAGATATAGGGAACAAATCAGTGCTTACCAGGGGGAGAGGAAAGTGGACAGGGGCAAAACAGGTATGGAGATTAAGAGGTACAAACTATTACATATAAAATAAGCTACAAGGATATATTGTACATCACTGGGAATATAGTCAGTACTTCATACAATTATGTGATGTGTTATGTCATCAGACATGTCCAACTCTTCACAACACTTTAGACTGTAGCCCACCAAATTCCTCTGTCCATGGAATTTTCCGGGCAAGAATACTGGAATGGGTTTCCATTTCCTTCTCCGGGGGATCTTCCCGACCCAGGAATTGAACCCAGGTCTCCCGTGTCTCTTGTATTGCAGGTGTGGATTCCTTACCTGCTGAGCCATTAGGAAGCTCTATAATAAGAGTATAATCTATAAAAAGTTTTAATCAGCATGTTGTTCATCTGAAACTAATATAATATTGTGACTCAATTATATCCCAATAAAAAAGGGGAAAAAATGAATAAGTAAAGAAAATGTTTGCAAGAATTTGAGGAAATGACACTCTCATATTGTACCAAAAGAAATATATACTGGTACAATGTCCACAGAACACAACTTCTCAATTGACATCAAAATTTTTACTGTGTTAAATATTCCTTTATATGACTGCCACAACACTGATTATAATAGAAGAAAATTAAAATAGTTGAAATGTTCATCAGGAGAACATTTGATATGCACAACTTATGATTTTCTACCAATGTAATGCTCTGTAGCTTATACAAAAAATAATATAGATCTTTACTTATTAGTCCATGCATTTAGGTGTCTATAATACATCATGGCTTTTCCATTTTGTTATATTTTGGTCTTTGCCTTTTAAAAATAAAAGCTTGAGTATGTCATGGCCTTACCATTTTGTTATATTTCTTTGGTTTTTAAATGTTCATTGCAGCACTGTTTATAATATCTAGGACATGGAAGCAACCTAGATGTCCATCAGCAGACAAATGGATAAGAAAGCCGCAGTACATATACACAATGGAGTATTACTCAGTCATGAAAAAGAATACATTTGAATCAGTTCTAATGAGGTGGATGAAACTGGAGCCTATTATACAGAGTGAAGTAAGCCAGAAAGAAAAACACCAATACAGTATACCAACTCATATATATGGAATTTAGAAAGATGGTAATGATAACCCTGTATGCGAGACAGCAAAAGAGACAGAGATGTAAAGAACAGACTTTTGGACTCTATGGGAGAAGTAGAGGGTGGGATGATTTGGGAGAATGGCACGGAAACATGTATACTATCATGTAAGAAATGAATTGCTAGTCTAGGTTTGATACAGGATACAGGATGCCTGGGGCTGATACACTAAGAGATGATACAGGGAGGGTGATGGGAGAGGGGTTCAGGGTTGGGAACTCATGTATACCTGTGGTGGTTCATGTCAATGTATGGCAAAACCAATACAGTACTGTAAAGTAAAATAAATAAATAAATAAATAAATAAAAGCTTAAGTGTGAATGAGCATGCACAGCAAAATAAAATCCTAAAATAAAAACATCAAAATTTGAATCATGACCATCTTTCCATGGTACAAGAGGTAGAAATTTCCTTTTATGTTTTTCACATCATGTTAATTTCTGCATTTTATATATTTCATTGTCTAATCAGAAAAATCAATGGAACATTTGAAATATGTAACAAAAAGTAGATACATGTTTTAGATTGCTACATGAAAAATAATATTATTTTTCTGATATAATTTAATGTACAATTCTGTGATTTAAAAGCATGTTTTCTGGATTTCACAAAAGAGCAAATGAGAGAAGTGGAAGACATGACATTCTCTCTGTTTTGTCATTTGTGTAGCTTAAAGAATGGGCCCTGAAAAAAAGAAAACCTGGCTTCAAATTAAAGTTTTATATCTACTGCTTTACACCCTTGGCAAACCACGATCTCTTTCAGATTCCTTTTGCATTCTTAGAAAAGTATATCCTTTCATTTTCATTATTCAAATAGAACTAATTTTTAAAATTTTTACTTTAAATTCTAAGGCTCACTTTGAAGTCAAAATGCATTGCAACTATCAGAAACCCTTTAGATCAGTATCTTACAAATGGTTAATTTCCAAAGGAATCCTTAGCTCTTGTGACAAAATGCACTCCCGACATACATCATTCTTATCACTTGGATTTTCTTGTGCAGTAATAGACTGCTTCGTTAAAGACTGAAAAACTTACTGTTTGATGTTTCTAAAAGAAAACCTGATAGAAAAGAAAATTCTGTGATCTCTTCCAGCCTCCTGGCTGTAAATGTAACTTATCACATATGGTTCTGAAATTTCCATCTTCAACCCTGACAATGTGTCTCTTATTGACATGTCCACTTTTTGCCTAATAGACATATCAAAATATCCAAAATCAAATTTATGGCCTTTCCTCCTAAAATACTATGGCAACACCTAATGCTCTGTTTCAGCAGTGATTCCTCTATTCACCCAGTTGCTTAGGCCAGGTATGGCTTTTCTTGCATTTTATGTTTGTCTTCTCTTTCTCGTGTATGTCATGTTGATTCCAGTCACACGGTGGATGTACAGACTTAGCTTTGCAGACTTCCCACCATGATAGCTCCATGCTCCCAGCCCAAGCCTCCATTATCTCTTACCTGAATTACTTCGATAGCTTCCTGCTTGTCTCCACTCTTGCTCTCCTTCTCCCTAGTTTAGGAAGCACTTTTTTATAATTTGATATCTCACACTCAGAACGAAAAGCATATCTATTAACACATTCAATTTAAATTCACTTTAGGTTTTGCAAGAAGTCAGAAAGAAAAAATATAAATGCCTGGAGGCAACTATTTCTAAAGTATTTTCCACAAGGTGTGTTCAGCAGAACACTAGGTCATTCATTTATTCATTCCACAAAAATCAACTGGGACAGGCAGTGACAGGAACTAGAAAGAGAATGGGGAAGGCCTATTTTAACAAGCATTCTTAGAACACGTGGGTGGTGTCATGAGGGCAGAGGTGTAATAATCAACTGAAGTGCAGTAGAGGGTAAGAAGGGCATGACACTGGAAGGTGACATGTAAGCGGACAGCACGGAGAAGACTTAGTGAGATAGAGAGGAAAAGAAAGAGAACAGCATGTGCCACACCTGGGAAGGAAAAGACACCTGGAGCCACTGAGGAAATATGCTCAAAATACACTCAGTTTGGGAGAGCAGGGTGAAGGGGAAGGGGTGAGACGTGAAGCCGGCACCAAAGATCACCGATGACTTACTGCTTCAGTTCTTGATGCATTTTGAGATTTTGAGCACCTACATTAAGGCAGACTCTGTCTGTGTCTGATGTTCTGCAGAACGGATGTGACCCTGCTCTTGTTGGGCTTACACAGTGCTATGGGAGGGGGGTAACTGAGCTTTTACAGAAATAGGAAGTAGGAGCACCTAATTTCAACTTAGGGGACAAGAATTCAGGAAAGGCTTCTTGAAGAACAGGGCCCTTAAGAGAATTGCTACAGAATGAATAATATTATTCATGGAAAAGGGAATGAAGAAGAACATTCCAGGCAAGAGGACCAAACTTTGTGCCAAGGCTTGGAAGGAAGAGGAAGCTTGGAGAGGGAGACTGGAAGAAGTTCACTGTGCCTGAAGCAAGGCAAGGTACCAGGCAAAACTTGAGATAGTGAAGGCAGATCTCAAGGGGCCTCACAGGCCACAAAACGGAGTTTCATGTCATCCCAAGGGGCAGTGGAAACCATGAAGCACAGGGGTGATGTGAACAGACTTACATTTCAAAAAGGTAATTCTCATTGAGGTGTTCAGAGTAGATTGGAAGAGGCCAAGACTGGATGAAGAAAAACTGGTTAAGAGGATATGGTAATAATGAGGGATGAGAGGATGATGGCCTGGACTAGGGCAAAAGCTGTGAAGGATTATTAGGAGAAATGGTGTTCCATAGAATTAATTTGTCTATGATTGTCATCAACCAAAAAAAAAATTAAGATTAAAGAACAAACTTTATATGTATAGTGGAGAAGGCAGTGGCACCCCACTCCAGTACTCTTGCCTGGAAAATCCCATAGACAGAGGAGCCTGGTGGGCTGCAGTCCATAGGGTCGCTAAGAGTCTGACATGACTGAGCAACTTCACTTTCACTTTTCACTTTCATGCATTGGAGAAGGAAACAGCAGCCCACTCCACTATTCTTGCCTGGAGAATTCCACAGACGAAAGAGCCTGGTGGGCTATAGTCCATGGGGTTGCAGGATCAGACATGATTGGGCAACCAAAATACACACATTAATAACAATTACAAAACCAGGTAGAGCAAGTAATACCATCTGTCTTTCAAGTAGAAGAAACATATATGGGGAAATTGTGATTAATGCAAGTTTATCAAAGTAACTGGTAGAACTGGGCTCCAAACACAGAGCTGTAGGAACCCAAAACCTGTTCTATTCCCACAGGTTCCTATTTTAAACACAAAGCCAAAGAGATGCCTATTTTTAAGCTGATAATCTGAAGAAACTTTCTTGCTGAAAGATATAAACACAGTGGACATTTTTTTAAACATCTTTCTAAAAGCATTGCTGTTGTGGAAAGGAAGTAAAGAATGCTCAGAGGCTAAAGAAATTCGGTGAAAGGGGAACTGAAAGGGCAAGCAGAGCACTGATTCCAGTTTCACTCCAATGGCAATAGCTGAACCCCGATGAACTTGAGCTCGAGTTTTGATGGCCCTGTGCACGCCAAGTCACTTCACTCATGTCCAGCTCTTCGTGACTCCGTGGACTGTGGCCCCCTAGGCTCCTGTCCATGGGATTCTCCAGGCGAGAATACTGCGGAGGGTTACCACTGCCCTCTCCAGGGGATCTTCCTGACCCAGGGATGGAACCCATGTCTCCTGCACTGGCAGGTAGCTTCTTTACCACCAGCGCCCAAGACAGGGAGTCAAATAGGGACCCGGCACAAATGTGGACTATCAGTGAGATTCACCTTCACTGTGAGGCAGAACTAGAAACAAATTCATGGACTGACGGGTCTTTAAAGGTAACATACTTATCCTAACTACAGTGCCCAGTCAAGCGGGAAATTCCCCCCAAGAATTCAGAGACACAAGACACCATACAAATTCATACTATCTATGAGATTTTAAAAAAAGAAAAATAATAAAGCTTTGAGCTGAGAACTGACTTTAAAGTAGTCCTGAGTTGATAGTGCTAATGAATAAGCAGGAGCAAACAAAAAGCTTATTTGCTTCTATGGACCTGCAACTCCTTAAAATATTCCTCTAGATCAAGTTTTAGAAAATGTGAGCTCACAGTCAAAACCAAAGCATACAAGGTAATATGGTGCCATGCAGGACACAACAAAATCAATACTAAACAGAATCAACCAACAAAATCAATATTAAAAAAATATTCAGGTGTTGGAATGAAGAGAACAGAATATCAAATAGCTACCAACAGTATGGTTTAAAGAAGTAAAAAGCAGATGGATGATATCATCAAGGGATTGAAACGTACCTAAGTAAATTTGCAAAAAGAACTTCTAGAAATAAAAACATTGATAACTGAAAGTGGCTGATTCATGTCAATGTAGGGCAGAACCAATGCAGTACTGTGAAATGGAATATGCATTAAACAAAAATTAAAAAATAAAAATTTAATTTAAAAAAAGTCAGATTTAGTAATAGATCTGTAAAACACATATTAACTGAAAGATAAATCAGAAGAAAATATTCAACACAACAAAAAACGAGAGGAGATTACAAGTGAAAGAGAAGGTAGGAAGCATAGAGAATATAATGGAAAAGTCCAACATTTCTCTAAGGGGAGATGAGTAGTTCAGAAAGGCAACTCATAAGGAGACGACTAGTGATGTCCTACAAACTCACAGTTCAGATAGGAGAGAAATCTGAGAATCTCCCCAAATACAACCTCACTCCCTGCAAGGATAGCACATTGTCCATAACAAGTTAGGGAACAGAAAGCAAATTTTCTAAACTAGCAGTAATAAAAAAAAAATTTTGGTTGAACATTCTTAGAGAAAAGACTAAATTATCTTTCTATTCTCCATGAAAAATTAAATTACATAGCTGTTATGAAAAGAGAAATTCAAAAAATATATAGTTAAAAATGTAGGAAGACATTATTAGACATATGTGTTAGATCTTCAATAATAGCAAGTAATGTTATCAGTCCAGGTTTTGTGTTAAGTATGATTTTTCAGTTGTTATGATT
>SJYC01144137.1:0-42706 GCA_006408675.1 Madoqua kirkii
TTCTCAAAATTATAAAATTTGGTCTTCACAAAACCTAAATTCATCATGTGCTCAACTAATAGTTATTTTTCACAGAATAATGCATTATAAAGCTAAATATACATTTTGCATGATACAGCCACAGACATTTACAACGAATGTGTCAGCAAAAGTGTTACTTATAAATAATTTTAGGCAGCTAATTTGTAATTGGAGATAATTGTGAGATGAAATTGCAAGTGTTAAATCTGCTATTTATTTCTAAATGTTTGGCAGAAATAAAAGAGTAAAGAAATATTTTCCTACAGAGAACTCCTTCTCAATAGTATCAGTTCAATTGCTCAGTAGTATCCAACTCTTTGTAACCCCATGGACTGCAGCACACCAGGCTTCCCTATCCATCACCAACTCCCACAGCCTACTCAAACTCATGTCCATTGAGTTGGTGATGCCATCCATCCAACTCATCTTCTGTTATCCCCTTCTCTTCCCGCTTTCAACCTTTCCCAGCATCAGGGTCTTTTCTAATGAGTCAGTTCTTTGCATTAGGTGGCCAGAGTACTGGGGTTTCAGCTTCAGCATCAGTCCTTCCAATGAATATTCAGGACTGAATTCCTTTAGGATGAACTGGTTGGATCTCCTTGCAGTCCAAGGGACTCTCAAGAGTCTTCTCCAACACCACAGTTCAAAAGCATCAATTCTTTGGCACTCAGCTTTCTTTATAGTCCAACTATCACATCCATGACACATCCATGACTACTGGAAAAATAACAGACATCAAATTAGCTCCATCTTTCTCTACTTGTAAGAAACCAGGGCAATCGGCCAATAAAATAGGACAATAAAACTGTATATAGACAGATACAGTCTTGGCAAAAGAAGAATTTAGATGAAGAAGACATCAAATGCTCTAAAGATAGGTATATGACAGAGAAGAGACAACGCCAAATGAATCTATATTTTGTGGATCCTATAAAGTCCATGTTTAATTTTAGGTTGGTTTCTCCCCTCTATCCCAAATTTTGCGGGTCAGACTTCTCTCTGTTTTCAATTGATATATGTTCAGGGCATACAACCAATTTCAAGACCTAAGGGGAAAATCTTTAAGAAGAACATTTGCAAGAATAAATTATTTAACATAGTTCAGTGCAAAATATCAATTATTCTGAACTCAGTGGAGTCATCTACATATCCATGAACAGAATAAAGGAGAATGGCAAGTTGTACATGTGTGTGTTTGCATCTCAAAAGTCAAAATATTCCTTAGTATAGCCATAAAATAATCTGAAATACTACACTATAATAAATGCATGCAGATGAAATAGACTCATGTATCATTTACTGAAAAATATATATCTTTTAGTATTAATATTTATCAGCAGAATAAGCACTCTAGCTCCCATTAAAATTTAACACAATATTTATAACAGCAAAATATTAAAATTTATCAAAATATAGCTTGACTAAAACTGTAACACTAATAATGACTTTCTGTGCTTCTCCTTGATTCTACTAATATTACCTACCACCCACTTTTTACCAGGCCCACGTTAACTGATTCGTACCTCGTAAAATGCTCTGAACCATAATTTCAAAAATTAAGAAAGAGAGAGAATCCTCCCATTTCAATAATATGAGAAGGCAGACACTATAAAATGTGGCAAATAAAAACTAATTGGGTATTCTACTAGACCGCTGGGAATGTCACAGTGATCAAAGGAGATAAAATCATTATTCTCATGGTTTCTACAGTCTGCTGAAAGGAAGCGTTTCTATATAAGTTTGAAATGATCCTTCTGTTCACTTCTCAACTCTCCACTGATACAAGAATAACGAATATCAAGAATGTGATTTTTGAGAGTCAAATACTAAAGAATGTGGGATTTGTTTATTTGTCCAGTGGAAATTTACTGAGATTTTGCCCATATCCCCTGGTACACACTGCTTTCATAAGCCCAAAGGTGGCTCAGCAGTAAAGAATCCACCTGTCAGTGCTGGAAACATAGGAGATGTAGGTTTTATCTCTGGGTCAAGAAGATCCACTAGAGGAGGAAATGACAACCTACTTCAGTATTCTTGTCTGGAGAATCCCATGGACAGAGGAGCCTGGAGGCGTCACAAAGAGTCAGACACAACTGAGCACGCACACAAAGGTGTCTGACTGCAAACACCTGTAACTCTTCACCTGAGTGCATCTTTAGGGTCAGCTGGGATGGCCTGAAGTGCTAGGGAGTCCACACCTTTACAGGTAACCTTCAATCCCACTTGAGAATTAGGAAATGGTCCCTCAGCCCCCTCACTCCTTGAGTGAGACCATTCTGAGTTCCATATGCACACCACCTCCCAGAGATGCCCACAGGGATTGGGTGCCAGTTGCCCATGGAGTTAATTGCTTATAAATGCACTCTGAATCAGCATCAGGCTTCCCAGGTGATGCCGTGGTAAAGAATCTGCCTGCCAATGCAGGAGACGCAAGAGACACGGGTTCAGCCCCACAGGAAGATCCCCTAGAGTAGGTAACGGCAACCTGCTCCAGTATTCTTGCCTGGAGGATTCCACGGCCAGAGGAGTCTGGTGGGCTACAGTCCATGGGGGCGCAAGAGTCGGACATGGCTGAGCAACAGAGCATGAATCAGCATCTTTCTCTTTTCTTGTATTGTATATGGTTCAAGCACCTCCATCTAACTCTTTCTCAGGAGGGAGGCTTTAGGATAGTCTCTTCACAAAGACAGTTACTGTTGTTATTTGAAAAGGCTAGTAGCGTCTTTGAAAAATTCTGCTCTGGATATCTTCTGTAATTTGAGAGTGACGGTGGGGGTGGGAGGATTTGGATTCTTTATAGAAATGGGGATGGTAGGATCCTGGGATGCAGAGGCAAATGGCAGCACTTGACTGCTGAGGCTAGATGGACATAATTACTGCAATGAACAGCAAAGCTGGAATGTCAACCAAAGTGTTTTGACTTCAGTTCAGTTCAGTTCAGTTCAGTTCTGTCGCTTAGTCGTGTCCGACTCTTTGTGATCCCATGAATTGCAGCACGCCAGGCCTCCCTGTTCATTATCATCTCTCGGAGTTCACTCAGACTCACATCCATTGAGTCCGTGATGCCATCCAGCCATCTCATCCTCAGTCGTCCCCTTCTCCTCCTGCCCCCAATCCCTCCCAGCATCAGAGTCTTTTCCAATGAGTCAACTCTTTGCATCAGGTGGCCAAAGTACTGGAGTTTCAGCTTCAGCATCATTCCTTCCAAAGAAGTCCCAGGGTTGATCTCCTTCAGAATGGACTTACTGGGTTCTAAAGATGATGGTTAATGAATATTTTTTCTTTACTTTATTTTTATTTATTACACTAATTTTAAATGTAATTTTCCATTTGTAGTTATTACAAAATGTTGGCTATATTTGCCAAGTTGTATAATACATCCTTAAGCTTATCTTACATCCAATCGTTTGTACCTCCCCTATATCACCCACTCATTGGTAACCATTCTTTTGTTTTATATATCTGTGACTCTGCTTTGTTGTTGTTGTATGATTCTTTAGATTCTACATATAAGTGATGTTATACAGCATTTCTCTTTCTCTGTCTGGCTAATTTCACTTAGCATAATGTCTTTCAAGTCCATCCATGCCGCTGCAAAGGGCAGGTTTTCATTCTTCTTTTATGTTCCAAGTAGTATTTCATCATATAAATATACCATAGCTTCTTTATCCATTCAGCTACAGGCGGACACCTAGGCTGCTTTCATATCTTGACATCTGTAAATAATGCTGCTATAAAGGTGCATGTACCTATCCAAATCAGTCTTCTTCTTTTCTACATAAATTTCCAGGATTGGAATTTCCAGGTCATACGGTACTTCTATTTTCAGTTTTGAGAAATCTCCACACTGTTTTTCCCAGTGGCTGCACCAATTTACGTTCCCACCAACAATGTGCAAGGGTTCCCCTTCCTCCACATCTGCACCAACATGTGTTGTATTCCTTGATGATAGTCAACCTGACAAGTGTGAGGTGATATCTCATCGTGGTATTAATTTGCATTTCATGATGATGAGCATCTTTTTACGTACCTGTTGGCCATCTGCATTTCCTCTTTTTAATATTTTTTTTTTGGCTGCACTGGGTCTTGGTTACTGCACACAGGCTTTTTCTAGCTACAGAGAATAGAGGCTGCTCTCTGATGTTGGGCACAGGCTCCTCACTGTGGGGGCTTCTCTTGTTGCGGAGCACAGGCTCTAGGTGCGTGGCTTCAGGAGTCGTAGCACAGGGGCTCATTAATTGTGGCTTGTGGGCCCGAGAGCACACACATTTTAGTAGCTGCCACATGGCGGCTCAATAGCTACGGCTCGTGGGTTCTAGGGTGCTGGCTCAGCAGTTGCTGTGCATGGGCCCAGTTGTTCCATGGCATGTGGATCCTCCTGGACTAGGGGACTGAACATGAGTCCCCTGCACTGGCAGTTGGACTCCCATCCACTGTACCACAAGGGATGTTCCTGCATTTCCTCTTGGGAAAAATGTCTATTAAGTACTGCCCTACTTTTTAATTGGGTTGTTTGTTTTCTTGATGTTGAGTTGCATGAGCTATTTATTAACCCCTTATTCATCATATCATTGGCAAATACTTTCCCCCATTCAGTCGGCTGTCATTTTGTTTTCTCAATGGTCTCCTTTGCTGTGCAAAGGCTTTGTGGGATTGTTTCTTTAATATCTCTTCCTGCTGCTTAATTGTCAGTGAATGCAACAGATTTCTGTATATTATGCAAATTTAGAATAAATGTACTTAACATTAAATTGATTATGTAGAGCATTCTATCCGAAAGCAATAGAATACACATTCTTCTCAAGTGCACATGGAACATTCTCCAGGATAGATCACATCAATTCAGTTCAGTTGCTCAGTCGTGTCCAACTCTTTGTGACCCCATGAATATCCCAGCATACTAGGCCTCCCTGTCTATCACCAACTCCCGGAGTTTACTCAAACTCACATCCATTGAGTCGGTGATGCCATCCAGCCATCTCATCCTCGGTCATCCGCTCTTTCTCCTGCCCCCAATCCCTCCCAGCATCAGAGTCTTTTCCAATGAGTCAACTCTTCGCATCAGGTGGCCAAAGTACTGAAGTTTCAGCTTTAGCATCATTCCTTCCAAAGAAATCCCAGGGCTGATCTCCTTTAGAATGGTCTGGTTGGATCTCCTTGAAGTCCAAGGGACTCTCAAAAGTCTTCTCCAACACCACAGTTCAAAAGCATCAATTCTTCGGTGCTCAGCTTTCTTCACAGTCCAACTCTCACATCCATACAGGACTACTGGAAAAACCATAGGCTTTACTAGATGGATCTTTGTTGGCAAAGTAATGTCTCTGCTTTTGAATATGCCATCTAGGTTGGTCATAACTTTCCTTCCAAGGAGTAAGCATCTTTTAATTTCATGGCTGCAGTCAACATCTGCAGTAATTTTGGAACCCCCCAAAAATAAAGTCTGACACTATTTCCACTGTTTCCCCATCTATTTCCCATGACGTGATGAGACCAGATGCCATGATCTTCTTTTTCTGAATGTTGAGCTTTAAGCCAACTTTTTCGCTTTCCTCTTTCACTTTCATCAAGAGGCTTTTGAATTCCTCTTCACTTTCTGCCATAAGGGTGGTGTCATCTGCATACCTGAGGTTATTGATATTTCTCCCAGCAATCTTGATTCCAGCTTGTGCTTCTTCCAGCCTAGCATTTCTCACAGTGTACTCTGCATAGAAGTTAAATAAGCAGGGTGACAATATACAGCCTTGACATACTCCTTTTCCTATTTGGAACCAGTCTGTTGTTCCATGTCCAGTTCTAACTGTTGCTTCCTGACCTGCATACAGTTCTTTGTTGGCAAAGTAATGTCTCTGCTTTTGAATATGCCATCTAGGTTGGTCATAACTTTCCTTCCAAGGAGTAAGCATCTTTTAATTTCATGGCTGCAGTCAACATCTGCAGTAATTTTGGAACCCCCCAAAAATAAAGTCTGACACTATTTCCACTGTTTCCCCATCTATTTCCCATGACGTGATGAGACCAGATGCCATGATCTTCTTTTTCTGAATGTTGAGCTTTAAGCCAACTTTTTCGCTTTCCTCTTTCACTTTCATCAAGAGGCTTTTGAATTCCTCTTCACTTTCTGCCATAAGGGTGGTGTCATCTGCATACCTGAGGTTATTGATATTTCTCCCAGCAATCTTGATTCCAGCTTGTGCTTCTTCCAGCCTAGCATTTCTCACAGTGTACTCTGCATAGAAGTTAAATAAGCAGGGTGACAATATACAGCTTTGATGTACTCCTTTTCCTATGCTAGACTACAAAACAAACCTTGGCAAATTTAAGAGAAATAAAATCATATCAAGCATCTTTTCTGACCACAGTGTTAAGAGATTAGGAATCAACTACAAGAAAAAAAAATGCAAAAAAACACACAAACACATAGAGGCTAAATAATATGCTATTGATTGAATCCCTGAAGAAACAGAAGAGAAAATTTAAAAAAATCCCTCGAAACAAATGAAAATAAAAACACAATGATCCAAAATCTACAGCTCACAACAAAAGCACTTCTAAGAAAGATGTTTATAGTTATAGAAGCTTACTTCAAATAAAAATAAAAATCTCAAAAAAAAACTAATATTGCACCTAAAACAACTAGAGAAAGAAGAAAAACCCAAAGTTAATAGAAGGAAAGAAATCAGAAAGATCAGAGCAGAAATAAATAAAATAAAGATTAAAAAAGGATCAATGAAACTAAAAATCAGTTCTTTGAAAAGGTGAACAAAATTGATAAAACTGTAGCAAGACTCGTTAAGAAAAAAAAAGGGAGAGGGTCCAAATCAATAGAATTAGAAATGAAAAAGAAGTTACAACCAAAACCACAGAAATACAAAGGATCATAAGAGACTACCAGGAGCAACTATAGACCAGTAAAATGGATAACCTAGAAGAATGGACAAATTCTTAGAAAGGAACAATCTCCCAAGACTGAAGGAGGATGAAATAGAAAATATAAATAGACCAATTGACAATAGTGAAATTGAATCAGTAATTTTAAAACTCCCAACAAACAAAAGTCTAGAACCAAATGGCTTCATAGGTTAATTCTACCGAACATTTAAAGAAGAGTTAATACCTCACCTTCTCAAATTACAAAACATTTCAGAGAAGGAGCACTCCCAAAGTCATTCTGGAGACCAGAGTCACCCTGATAGCAAAACCAGACAAAGATATCACATGTGAACATAGACGCAAAAATTCTCAGCAAAATACCAGCAAATCAAATCCAACAATACGTTTAAAAGATCATACACCACGATCAAGTGGACTTTGTCTCAGGGTTGCAAGAGTTTTTCAATATACACAAATCAACATGATATACCACATCAATAAATTGAAGAATAAAAACCATATGGTCATCTCAATAGATACAGAAAAAGTTTTTGACAAAGTTCAACATAATTTATGATTAAAATCTCTAGAAATTGGGCACAGAAGGAACATATCTCAACATAATAAAGGCCTTATATGCAAAGCTACAGCTAACATCATAAAAAATGCTGAAAATCTGCCCATACCATCTCTCCCAACCTCCTTGCAACCACCAATATACTTTTTATCTCTATGGATATTCTGGGCATTTCATGTAAATGGAATCATAAAACATGTGGCCTTTGTGACTGACTGCTTTCCTTGGTATAATTATTTTAAAGTGTCATCTGTGTTATAGAATAAGCCAGTGCTTGATTTTTTTAAATCCACTGTATGGATATTTTGCTTATCCACTTAAACATTTTGTTTACCTGCTTATCAGAAGTCTCTTCCTTAGTGGCTGCACCATTTTAAAGTTCCTCCAGCAATGTAACAGTGTTCCAAACTCTCCACAGCCTCATCAATACTTCTTATGCCTTTCTCTTTATTTTGGCTGTCCTAGAAGGAAATGGTAACCCACTCCAGTATTCTTGCCTAGGAAATCCCACAGACAGAGGAGCCTGGCAGGCTATAGTCTATGGGGTCCCAAAAGAGTCAGACATGACTTAGTGACTAAACAACAACAACAGGAAGTATGAAATAGTATATAATTGTGGCTTTAATTTGTATTTCTTAATGGTTAATAATGCAGATCATCTTTCCATGTGCTTATAAATCATTCATGTATTTTTTAACAGATGTTTCTATTTGAATCTTTTGCCCACTTTGTTGAGTTTTAAGAGTTCTCTATATCAAATATATGATTCACAAACTTCTATGAACTGTCTTTTTCACTTTCTTGATGGTGTCACTTTTACTTTGATAAATTGCAACCTTTCTATTTTTTTCTTTTGTTGCTTATGCTTCTGGAATCATATCTAAGTAGTCACTGCCTAATGCAAGATCTTGAAGATTTACTCTTTTGTTTTCTTTCAAGAGTTTTACAGTTTTAGTCCTTACACTTAGGTCTATTATACATTTTGAGTTATTAATTTTTGAATACAACATGAGTTAGAAGTCCAACTTCATTCTTCTAAATGAGCATCTATAGATTTTCTGAAAATACTATTCTTTTCTTCATTGAATTGTCTTGCTATTGTTGTTGATCAGTTGCTAAGTCATGTTTGACTTTCTGAGACTCCAGGGACTGCAGTATGCCATGCTTCCTTCACTATCCCTTGGAATTTGCTCAAACTCATGTCCATTGAGTCGCTGATGCCATCCAACCATCTCATCCTCTGTCACCCCTTTCTCCTCCTGCCTTCAGTCTTTCCCAGCATCAGGATCTTTTCCAGTAAGTCAGCTCTTTGCATCAGGTGACAAAGTACTGACGCTTTAGCTCTAGCATCAATCCCTCCAATGAATATTCAAGGCTGATTTCCTTTAGGATTGACTGGTTGGATCTCCTTGCAGTCCAAGGGACTCTCAAGAGTTTTCTCCAGTACCACAATTTGAAGGCATCAATTATTTGGTGCTCAGTCTTCTTCATGGTCCAACTCTCACATCTGTATATGACTACCAGAAGAATAATAGCTTTGACTAGCTTTGACTATATGCCAGACCTTTGCTAGCAAGATGATGTCTCTTGTTTAATATTCTGTCTAGGTTTGTCGTAGCTTTTCATATTTTGCCATAGCTTGTCTTGGGACCCTTGTAAAAGAAAAATCAAACAAGTTTTTATTTACATAACCAAAAATATAATGAGCTGGCAAAAGAAGGTCTGCAATCAGCCACCACATTTAGTGCTCACCATTACTCTGCAAGGTTATGCAACTATTGTTATCCTTACTTTACATATTAAGAAGGACAAGCTGAAGCTTTTTAAATGATTTGCCAAAAATTGCACAACGATTAATGAACAAAATCAGAATTCAAATCACTGGACTCTAGACTTGGTTCTCTGACTAAGCTCAATTTTAAAAAGAATTAATGATAAAACCTTTTCTGATTTTCCAACCACACATGATAATATCCTCACGTACATTAAAAAAAAATACCAAACATGTTCTTGGCACATGGTATAGATTTATTTGATATTATATCCCCTCACATTTAGTCTCTGAAGTTGCATAGTTTTTCATGGCACATTCTTTTGACAATTACCTTAGGCTATAGTTTCATATTCTCTTATTTCCTCTGCTAGATTTATAAATACTTGAAAGTAGACTTGAGATCCCCTGATTTCTTCAGCAATTGATATGCTTCAATCTGATGGGTCACTGAACCCCTTTCCCTATAACTTCTCCCCAAAGCTGATATTTGCCTCACTGTGGTCATTCCCTGTGATCTTTATTTTCCCAGTCATCTAAAAGTCATGGCCAGTGGAATCCCAGGATTACTATTTCTCACCTGTGTGTTATCTCTTGAGTGACTTCCAGCCACCAACCAATTATCTTTTCGGATCTAGGAACAGCACTATCCTCCTTCTGAGACCAGACCCAGACTCCACCACTATCGTAACCTTCATTCATACATTTCTCCTCTATTACCACCATCCTAATATCTAACAATATCCTTCATGCCTCTAGCAGAAAAGGGCACTCCTTGCATAATGTACACTGAATTGATTTATAAACTGGTGTGGTCTTATGATCCTGTTTCTCAAAGTTCCAACAGACTAGCTGCTCATGTATACCAACCAAACATTAAGGATCTATGAAACACCAACTATTTGGATCACATGTGCCAGTCACTATGAGAAATATTTAGTATCTATATGTTAACTAACACTGCAACTTATTTTTGTGTTCCTTTCTAATTCCATTAAGGTTATGATTCCTTATTCTGAAGTTAAACACGGCAGATTTATGACAGGATTGACTCAAAAGTTTGATAGCAATATTGTACCATATGGTTAAAAGCCTTATTGTTTTTCTGTGGGTTGTTACTGCTATTCAACACAACAGAAGGGTATCAAGGATATCATACTATTCGGGCTACACATCATATATTTTGAACCAGCAAGATGAATGCAACTGATGTAATTGGTTAATCAAGAGTATGAGCTCCCCTATTAAGTAGCGAACTCTTGAAAGTCAATTACCAAGTCTTATTTATTTGCACCTCCTGTATATAAATATTTTGCTGAGTCAACTAGGGAACAATATAAGATTAAAGTGCTAAAATGAGTAGTATAAAGCAAACTCTTATGAAACTTGGATAGGGAATATATTCTAATTTCCAGAACTGATTATGTAAAATGCACCATTTTCACCTTGTCATCAGCATATGGTATTATGGAGACAGGACTCCAAAACAAATAAGAATAACTTCAAAAACAACACATGAAACTTCTATGGAAAATTTTATAGTTACTCTATGTCCCTTAGAGTCATTAACATTGATTTAGGTTCGGTATTTCTCATTGCTCCCCAAACTAATATTTTGCCCATTTTGAAAAATATTTTATGAAGGTATACTCTACGGAAATTACTTGTCTTTCTTTCATTTATTAACATGGACTTTGTCCAGATGGCTCTATTCTGAGTAATTTAGCAGTATTATTTGAAATACATGAACTTTTTAGTCTCTTTTCCACCTGACATTCCAGTTACTCGGCTTACCCTAGATTCCATTGCCTTTCCAAAAAATTATGATCAGTGTGTTTTGAAAAATAATGAATATTTCTTTAATGGGTAGGCATCTAGACCTTCACTGCCTCTTACATCTTCAGTTCAGTTCCTTTAATACTTCCTGAATGACTAAATGGAAAATTAATTTTAAAAAGTTAGATTTCTATTAAAAAGAGTCTTATGCAAGTATATTCATAATATCTTTTCCTTCCAAAAGGGATTAAAAATGCCTTACAAAAGAATAAGAAAGAAGCATAAAATAAACTAATGTAAGAGAAATGGAAGTGGAAAACTAGCATTGAGGCGAGTAGGGAAGTAGAGTCAACACAGTAAGTGAACTGAGTTATAATTTTCCTGATACCCCAAACTAAAATCTAAGATGTTATACAATGTGCAACATCAGTGAGGAGGAAATAAATTCTCCAAAGCATAAAAAGAGTGATTAGTCCAAAAAGTGTAATAATTTCCCCAAATACCTTAAGATAGAAGTAATAGCTTGCCATTCCTTTAATAAGGACTATTAAGAAGAAATACTAAGCATGTAATTTAAGGACTTACACTAAGCATTGTACTGAATATCAAGATGCAAAAAACCCTAGTCCTTACATATAGAATATGTATAATCCAGCTGGACAAACAAGAGGTGTGCTTATAAAAGCAAATGACAGGAAGGCCTATGTATTTAAATGTGAAATGAGTTCTGCAGCCATTAAGAGTTGGAAAAACTGAGAGGAAAGAGAAACCGCTGTTCTGGGCTTAATAAGATAACCACATGACAAGTGATGTTAAGAAAATTAGTCCAAGGATTTGGGTATGCAGAGCAGAATGTTATTGGGCATCCTGTGGGCAGAGATGAGGGTCAGAATCCAGGGTATGAGGACAAGTCTAATGATGCGAACAAATTTTAGTATCTAAGAAAGTTGACCAAGTTTGACTTTCTGAGATCCAAGCCCAGCAGAAAGACACAGTAGAGGTAAAATCCAAAAACACATCCACACGCACGTTTCAGTCCTCCAGGCAGCTATCTGGTAACAAGTGAAGAATGGGGTATCATTCAAAAGACATGAAGCCTTGTCTGTTTTCAGACTCCTTGGAGGGAGTGGATAAGAAAGAGACAGAGTAGGTGCTTCTCGAAGTGAGGCAACGGTCTCCAGAGGCTGGTGCCTGCTCGGAAAAACAACTCTGGGAGCCACCTTTTGGGAACCAGTAACCCTCAAATCAATTCCAGGTTTGTTCAGAGAATAGCAAATGAGATCACAAAGGGTCTGGAAGTGATTGCAAGTGAAGACTTTTTAAAGAATTGATCATGTTTGTGTTAAAGGTAAAGAGATTAAAGGAGTCTAATGGTTATCTTCAGATATTTTAAGGGGTTGCCATATCTATCTGTGCGTGATGCATGCTCAGTGATGTCTGACTCTTGGCGACCCCATGGACTGTAACCCACCAGGCTCCTCTGTCCATGGGATTCTCCAGGCAAGAATTCTGGAGTGGGTTGCCATTTCCTACTCCAGGGGATCTTCCCGACCCAGGGATCGAACCTGCATCTCCTGCCTTGGCAGGCAGATTCTTTACCACTGCACCACCTAAGAAGCCCTACGTATATGTATAAATGTAAATCATTTTATTCTCCATTTGTGCATTATTTCTTAGTTTTAAAGCATTAAATATATAATCTCAGGTCAAATTTTTCTTAATGGAATGAACTGTCTTTTTTAAAAACAAATGAGTTTTCCATCCGAAGAGCTGGAAGTTAGATGACCCTCTGTTAGAAATGCTATAGATGATATTCTGGCACTGAATCACTTTTGGGTATCTCTGCTCTATCTTCTGGTAAGCTTCATAGTTTCAACACTGCCTTACTTTCAAGGGAATATCTTGATCCCTCTTAAACACACCAGCTTTTCATAACAGATCTGACAATACTTTACACTTGGTCAGGGGAAGAATGTTTCATAGCATATTCCTGATCCTCCTGACTTGAAGTCCTCCTAATCATTGAAAACCAAGGCTAAAAGAGGTCTGATAACTCATGTGAAGTCGCAAGGTTAGTTAATTGAGGAGCTGCAATATCGACACTCCAAAGTCTTAGTGATTCTCTTTCCATTCAGTCACTCTTCCTCTCTTGCAGGAGGAGGGACCCATGAGAGAGGCGTATTGTAAGGCAAGTGAAAAGGGCAGAAAGCATATCCATGTTGAATGAGAATCCAGGCAGGACACAAAGAAGTCTCCTTTTCAAAACTAGGGTATTTCCTTGCAGAATGCTGAGCTATCTCATTTCCTATTTGCTTTGTCCACACACAGACAAGTAGTCATCTTCAAAACTGGAAGCATATACCCTAAGTGAGAGTGTTAGTCACTCAGTCGTGTCCAACTCTTTGAGACTCCATGGACTGTAGCCTACTACGCTGCTCTATCCATGGATTCTCCAAGCAAGAATACTAGAGTGGGTAGCCATTCCTTTCTCTAGGGGATCTTCCCAACCCAGGGACTGAACTCAGGTCTCCCTCACTGCAGGCAGATTCTTTACCATCTGTTCCACTAGGGAAGTCCCAAGAATACTGGAGAGGATGCTAAGCGGCACACAAAACAACCCATTGGGATGGGAAAAGAATACAGCAAAAATTCTATTTATATTAAGTTTAATATAACCTATCTGTACTATTTTTATATATTTATATATATATATATACATATAATGCATTTTTAGAGATGCATGTGTATGTAATTTATACATTAATATACACATATTGAAGATATGCTCAAGAAGCAATTAGAAAAGTTTAGAGGCCACTGTTTTTTCTTTTTTTAAGATATTTTGATGCAGACTGTTTTTTAAAAACTTTATTGAATTTGTTACAACATTGCTTCTGCTTTGTGTTTTGGTTTTTGGACACCAAGCATGTAGGATCTTAGCTCCCCGACCAGGGATCAAACCCATACCCCTCCACTGGAGGGCAAAGTCTTAACCACTGGACATCCAGAGAAGTCCCTAGAGACCGCTGGTTTTAAAACAAACTATGCATGAGATGCATCTGTAATATTCACTGTATTCCTGAGTTGCTGCCTTCAAATACTTTTTCCCTTGGTTACACAAAACAAAAGAAAATATATACCCTTTAAAATTAGTTTTAACTGGTTACCTCCAAAAAGTCCCAAGGTGCAAAATACATCAGATATTTACCTCAAGGCTCAGAATTGCAGAGCAAAAGTGGACATCACAAGCAATGGCCTGATTTCTACAGCAGAGACAAGGTCCTGATGTCCAGGCTGAGCAATGGATAAAACAAAATAATCAGGCTGTTTGTATCTCCTCAGGGCACAAGCAACAGACTGGATTTACATCTGTTTTGAGATTAAAGGACCATATTCAACTCTTGAACTGCATCCACAAAAGGAGCAAGAACCTGTTGGTAAGTCAGTATTTTATCACTCTTCACAAAGTATACAGAATGTATTTGAGAAAAAAAAATGAGCTGAAATACATGTAGAAGTAAATTTTCTCTTAAAAATTCATGGAAAAGGATAACCTTACTCAGCCACGGCATCCACTGCATTTTGCTGGAAGAATTCTAACATGAGGAACTGCTGAGGGTCACTAGTTCTTCCAAGTGATGTTGCTCCCAAGTGGGGAGGACACAAGTCACTTGGAGCCCTCCAGGTCTGACACCAAACCCAGTCTGATCCATTCTTCATGTGCTCTGCTTAGGAGTACTAAGAATGCTTTCTCAGAAGGCAGCTTTCAGCGTCTTGCATAAACACTTCAAAATCAACTAAAAGAACATTTTCCTTACGTGAAATAAAGCCAGTCACAAGCCGGTAAGGCAACAGTGATCAACAAAATCAAAGTTCAAACTAGATGTCAGATTTGGGAGAATGGCACTGAAACATGTATACTATCATATAAGAAATGAAGCACCAGTTTATGTTCAATACAGGATACAGGATGCTTGGGGCTGGTGCACGGGATGATCCAGGGAGATGGTGTGGGGTGGGAGGTGGGAAGGGGCTTCGGCATTGGGAGATTGTGTACACTGTGGCTGATTCATGCCAATGTATGGCAAAACCAATACAGTATTGTAAAATAGAATAAAGTATTAAATAAAAATAAATAAATAAATAAACTAACAACAACAACAAAAAGAAAGAATGGGAACAACATGGGTGAGAAGAGGTGTTATGCTCGCTCTCTAATGAATGAATTAATAAGGTCTGCTGGAGACTTCCCTGGTTGAAAGTCTACTTGCCAATGCAGGGGATATGAGTTCGATACCTGGTCCAGGAAGATCCTGGACGTGCTGCAGGGCAACTAAGCCTGTGCACCACAACTACCGAAGCCCATGTGCCCCAGAGCCCGTGCTCAGCAAGGGAAGCCACTGCGATGAGAAGCCTACACCCCATGACAAAGAACAATGCCTGCTGACCAAAGCTAGAGAGAGCTTGTGTGCAGCAACAAGGACTCAGCACAGTCAGAAATAAATACATAATAAACACAACCTTCTTTAAAAAGGAAAAAGAAAAAAGATGTGCAAACAGAACCAAATCTGACTCCGCTACAAAAACACAACTGCTAAACGAGAGTGGCAGGGAGTCTCAGAAAGCCAGGCTTAGAGGCTGTGCTACTGGCACAGTGCCCCAGTTATGCCATAGATTTTTCCTGGGGGAGACGCCACTGTTTTCCACACCTGGGCAAGGGACCCCACTGATGCTGTCACGGGACTTCCATCCTGCTGTCTCTTCTTCCACCCTCACCAGGCTTGATGCCCCACAACACCTGCCGCTTAAGGCCATTAGTTTCTGAACTGAAGCCTCTCATGAGTGAGTCTGATTGCTAGGGGCTTAGGTCACACACCTGAGATACAACTGCAAGGGAAAGGCCAACAACTGACTTCTACCTTGAGGACGGAGTTATCATAAGTTGGGGAAGTTTCCAAACATCAAAAGGTGTTCACAGAGGCCAGAGGCCACCATTTCAAACAGGTATCACGTTGGAAAAAGCTATAGCTCCCTACTGCCAGGCACTGCCTGACATGCGCAGTGGGATACAGCGAGACAGCTTCCTATTTGGCCGGCTCAAGCTCTTCCAGTGGGGTCGAAGGGTGTGCCTACACCTTTTAATACAACTGGCATGAGGCAACAGTGTGCAAACACAGAAAGTTTTTGTCCAGTGTCAGATTATTAGCCTTTATCTGTGGAAAACACTAGGTCAAGAGTTTAAGCCAAAGCATAGGATCAGCACACAGCTTATCTAATTTTGAAGAAATGGATAGATTCAGATAAGCGGCTATTTTGATTTAATAAAGTTGCAGTTTAAACCCTCAAGTTGAAGCACGTTTATAGTGCTACAATTTTTCCTCATTGTGTAAATAAATATCAGGCTATGCATATGTGATTATGAAGAGAAAGTCACAAGTACAGAGTCATGGGCTATGGGCTCAGTCTGATATTTATTGGGTGAAGAACTGTATTACCGCTTTAAGATAAATTCCAAGGATTTTTTTTATGGTAAAATAGATATTTCTGTCCATTTCTACCCTCATAAATTATCCAAAAATGGCAGAAAGTGTTAAGAATCAAAACTACAAACTTCATCCTTGGTAAAAAGAGAAGACAGCTAAACCACAATAAATGAAAACTGAAAGCAAATGAGAGAAATGACAAAAACAAAAGAGAGCACAAAATGTTAGTGCCCAGAGATTTGCAACATGAATGATGAATAATGTTATTTACACCCAGAAAGTCTCATAAAAAAGGCTCAAGACTCACAGCATGAAGCTTATAACACAAAGCAATGTGAAGAGTTGTGGTAAAGAAAAAACCTCAGAAAATGGATGAGGATTATATAAGCAGCAGTTGAAATGTCTCCTTTCCTTAACCCACCATGCGTAGAAAAAGAACAATCAGGAAATAAGGAAAAAATAAATGCACTAAAATAGAAGATACAGCCAAGAAGCACAACAGTGGAGGGAGAGGACCAAATGCTGGACAAAAACAGAAAAACCAGGAAATGAGAAGATGACTTCAAGGGGCCCGATATTCTACTAACAGAATTTCCAGAGTGAAACAATAAAAAAGTTGGGAGGAATTTATCAAAGAAAGACTACTAAACTTTTCACTTAACTGAACACAGAAGCTTCTAGATTGAAAGCACCCACTAGATACAAAGCTCACTGAATAAAAACAGGCCCATACCAAGGCACATCATTTTGAAAAGTGAAACAATGAAATCATAAACACTTCCAGAGAGGACAAATTGGACCACATACAAAGGATGAAAAAGAGTGACACTTGACAAGTAATCAACAATATTTAAAGTTAGAAACAATGGAACAATTCCTTCAAGGAGGAAGGAAGATCATTTTGAATTCTAAACCCTACCCCAAATCAAATTATAAATTAGATTTGAAGGTATAATAAGCACATTTTCATACACACACAATGCCTCAGAAATTTATTTTCCACATACTTTTCTCAAAAACCACCTAAGGGCAACAATGAGATAAGTGGGGAAAAAAAATCAAAAAAAGGTACCGGGTATAGGAAGCAAAGAACAGGAAGACACTCAAAGGTAAATCCCAGTATAAACCCCAGGATGCCAAGAAGGCTAGAGAAGACCATTCGGATTGAAACAAGAAGCTGAAAAACTTCTTCAGGGGCAAACAAGAATCTGATTGATGACCTCATTCAATTCAAATACAGAAAAGTGTATTGAAAAGCCATGGAAGGTAATGAAAATAGTAATGGGTACAAAGAAAATTCAAACGAAGAAAGGAGGCAATGATTAACTCCAGGAAAAAAAAAATTTTCTTTTCAAGAAAATAAATTTTAGTATGTTATTGTCTCAGCAGTGAACAGTGTTCTGTATAACAGTCATAAGAATGTAAACTCTTAAGTTTTGAATATTCCAAGTTGTCCTATAACTGTATTGGAAAGATGGGTGTAAGGACTCAGAGTGTATGTAGGAAGTGAGATTGGGCAACAAGTTTATGTATATGAGAGCTAATTCTTAATCATCCTCAGGCAAAAGTTGAGACAAAGTCTAAAATTGGTTCACCATGAAATAGTATAAACAACATTTAGAAATATTTAGATAAATACAGAAAGAAGCTACTAAAAGGCTATGAATAATTTACCTCTGGAGAGTAGATAAGATGCTAGGAATCAGGTGCGGAGAAGGCCATTTTTATAAGCCTTTAGCATTCTCTCGACTTCTCTGGTGGCTCAGACGGTAAAGCACCTGTCTACAATGTGGGAGACCCGGGTTCAATCCCCGGGTCAGGAAGATCCCCTGGAGAAGGGACTGGCAATCCACTCCAGTACTATTGCCTGGAAAATCCCATGGACAGAGGAGCCTGGTAGGCTACAGTCCATGGGGTCACAAAGAGTCGGACGTGATTGAGCAAGTTCACTTTCACTTTAGCACTCTTTCAATATTTGCTTCTTCTTTGTACATTTTTATTAAAATTTAAATTACTTTTTAAAAGATATTCTCAGAGCTAGAGTTACATAGTCTTGGAAAAGCAGTTTAAAGAGCAACAAGGCATTTTACAAGAGCTGGCAGGGTCATGTCTGGGCTAAATCCCCTCCAGGGCTCGAAGCTCTTTCCCAGCCTAGCTCCTCCCCCATCGTTGGTACTCCTGCGGAACCACGGGCAGCTCGGCCTCCTGCAGACTTCCTTCACAGACCCTGCTTCCAGCCCAGGCTCTCACCCTGAGCTACGGACTCAACACTGTGGTTCACTGTCATCTGCTCCCTCCACCAGGACACCAGGCCTGTATCCCACAGTTACCAGGTGACTGTGTCAAACCACCAGCTGAATCTGTGCGGCAAATGAGGATACACAGCCTAGGACTGAAAAGGCAGGAAACAGTCTTCTGGGAAGTCCATCCAAAATGCCCAGCAGCAGCATATTTCTTGCTGAAAGCTTTTTAGTAATCACTGAAATTTCGTGCACTAACTCCTGCTTTCTGATGGCTTAAAGGCTTCTTCCTGGGGTCTTCATTAAGTAGCTGATCCATGCCTATTAGCTCAACAAATCTCAAATAACATTAAATTACATGCAAGGAAGAATGTTCTGATCTATGTGATGAAAAGCAACTAGCGATTTTTGCCTATCTTATGCACATTAAAGTCAGAAGTTTAGGGGATTTCTGTTTATTAATAAACTTAATATCATTGGAAAAGACCCTGAGATGCTGGGAAAGACTGAAGGATAGAGGAGAAGAGGATGACAGAGAACAAGATGGCGGGATGGCATCACCAACTCAATGGACATGAGTTTGAGCAAACTCTGGGAGATGGTGAAGGACAGGGAGGCCCAGCATGCTGCAGTATACAGGGTCATAGAAAGCTGGACATGACTGAGTGAATGAACAACAAGAGGGAATAAATAGCCTAGCAATATTCCTCCTGGCTTCCCTGATAGCTCAGTTGTTAAAGAATCCACCTGCAATGCAGGAGACGCTGGTTTGATTCCTGGGTCAGGAAGATCTGCTGGAGAAGGGATAGGCTACCCACTCCAGTATTCTTGGGCTCAGCTGGTAAAGATTCCACCTGTAATGCAGGAGACCTGGCTTCGATCCCTGGTTTGGGAAGATTCCCTAGGAGAAGGGAAAGGCTGTCCACTCAGTATTCTGGCCTAGAGAATTTCATGGACTGTACAGTCCATGGGGTCGTAAAGAGTCAGACACGACTGAGGGACTTTCACTTTCATTCTTCCAAGATTTGCTAGGGACAGGAGCGGTAGCAGACATGAGGGTGGCCTTGTGATCTGCTGCCTTCTCTCGGAGTGGAAGACATCAAGAAGGGCACAAAAGAGCCTGAGAAAGAAGCCCCTGCTATTGGTTAGTGGGGCCCTGACACTACACAAGTAGAGAAGCACCCAGTCTCTTCTGATAAGATGAAGGCTGGGATAAAATGATAGTATAGTGTGGCAGTGTGTGCAATACAATACTGGCTCTAGTCTCATAGAGTATCTCAGCGTTTGTTTGTGGAGTGAGCATAAATCTCACTCCTGATATGAGCAGAGGTCCAGAGCCCAGATCTCAAGGTTATACTCACACAATGCACTGAGCCATGGCAGAATGTATAACTATTAGGAAAGTACCCTTCGCCTTTGTTTCCCTGGTCCCACATCTCACACAGAGTTCTAAGTCTTGCAGTTGACTCAGACTGATCATTTTAAGCTCTGGCCCATAGCTGGTATCCACAGAGCTTTGCTGCGGCACAACTCTTCTCTGAGAAGCCTTTGCAGAGACATCAGCGTTAGATTTGTTTACACTTCTCATTCACTAGTTTAATATATTCATTCCACAAATGTTTGAGTACTTTAAATGTGAGTACACAGATGAAAATGAGGTTAACTGCTTTCAATGGGTTCTCAGACTAGTAAGGGAGACAGACTTCTAACAGCAGCATATGTAAGTCTGCTAATACAACTACACTTGGGATAATCAGGGTCAGTGGAGGGGCAAGAACCTCGTGAAGAGGGGTCAGGGAAAAATTGCTGAACTACTGCAGGGTTCAATACTAAGAAATTCTAAAGCATTGTAGAGAGAAGAAGTAGATATAAAAAGGGCAAAAAAGAAAGGGAGGTTATGGCCAGTTTGAAGACCTAAGCGTAAATTGGGTTGTCTAGAGCACAAGGCACCCTGCTGGGAGATAACAGATTTAGAGCACTGACAGTCTGTACACCATGCTAAGAATTCAAGCTTTTTAGCCTATTACAGATGGGAAGTCAAGAGCTAAAGAAATTCAGAATTATATTTTAGAATGATTCAGTTCAGTTCAGTCGCTCAGTCATATTGAACTCTTTGTGACCCCATGAATCGCAGCACGCCAGGCCTCCCTGTCCATCACCAACTCCCGGAGTTCACTCAGACTCACGTCCATCAAGTCCGTGATGCCATCGAGCCATCTCATCCTCTGTTGTCTCCTTTTCCACCTGTCCCTGATCCCTCCTAGCATCAGAGTCTTTTCCAATGAGTCAATTCTTTGCATGAGGTGGCCAAAGTACTGGAGTTTCAGCTTTAGCATCAGTCCTTCAAAAGAATACCCAGGATTGATCCCCTTTAGAATGGACTGGTTGGATCTCCTTGCAGTACGAGGGACTCTCAAGAGTCTTTTCCAACACCACAGTTCAAAAGCATCAATTCTTCAGTGCTCAGCTATCTTCACAGTCCAACCCTCACATCCATACATGACCACAGGAAAAACCATAGCCTTGACTAGACAGACCTTTGTTGGCAAAGTAATGTCTCTGCTTTTTAATATGCTGTCTAGGTTGGTCATAACTTGCCTTCCAAGGAGTAAGTGTCTTCTAATTTCATGGCTGAAGTCACCATCTGCAGTGATTTTGGAGCCCCCCTCCCCCCCAAAAAAGCCTGACACTGTTTCCACCGTTTCCCCATCTATTTCCCATGAAGTGATGGGACCAGATACCTACTATAGCATTAAAGTGAAAGATAAACTTAGCGAGGTTATAAGAGACTGAAAGTGCAAGTGGGAAGCTGAATTAGGAGGTAAAATGGAAAACCAACAAACAAAAACCAAACTCTAAGATGATGACTATGTGGGTAGAGACGATAGACTTCAGATTTATCCACAGCAAGGTTGTTTCTCACTCCCTCACCGCTACTGCAACAGCACGTAAAACACTGACCTGCTTGAACTGGTTTTGCCTCCTTACGCAGACTGTTGATTGTAACCAAACTGAAACAGCACACAGCTTCCTGAAATAGGTTGACTGATTAATCAAATCCTGAGTTATTTTACAGACAGCAATGCACACGTGCAAGATGGGAAATTAGATCTCCAAGATGATCCTAGAACCAAGAATCTCCTGTCTGGGGAGCTCAAAGAATAACAACATTGCTACCCATCCCTTTACAAAGCAAGATGCCCATCATTAGGGACCGTGAGGTTTCCAGCAACAAGAGTACCATCTATGGACCGGATAGAAACTAGCCAATCAGCTTCTAGTTTGCATTCCCCTAACCCTTAAATTGTGCCCCAACCCTGGATGGAATAGAAAGATTTGACTCTTCCCTCCTCTCCTTGCTGGTCGACCTCACAATAAAGCTCTTTTTCCCCCTCAAAAGCCGTAGTATTAGATTCTATGCATGTCGGGCCTTTGCTGGTAATACTGCCACACTGGGGCAAGCCATTATTATCTCTTGACTGGATTTTCACAAAAGCCTCCCAGCTGGTCTCCCCATTTTCCTCCTCACTTTGCCTTCACCCATTCTCACTCAGCAACCAAAATGATTCTGCTGAAACTTATATCTGATTACGTAACTCCCCTGATCAAAATCCTCTAATGGCCTGGCATCATACTGCGAATACAAACCAAAACTCTTTAAATGAGCCTCAAAGTCATACAGACTTGTCCCCTCTCATCTCGCTGATCTCTTCTCCCATTATGCATCCCTAAACACACCAGGTACACTACTGACTTAGAGGTTTTTCCCTTTTAGTGGAATGATTTCCCCTAAATATTTCTTCCCTTGCATCCTTCAAATCTGCCCAAATGCCACCTTCTCCATGAGGGTTTCCTCATGGAAGAGGGAATTTTCTAGAAAATTACCATCCTTAACTTTCCCTATTCTCTTTCCCCTGTTTAATTTTGTCTATGGCTCTTTTTATCTCCCAATATACTATATAATATTTTACTTTATTTTTCATTTATGCTCTTGATTTCATCCTGGACTATAAGTTCTATGCGGGTAGTTTTGGTCATTGCTATGTATCTGCAGTGCCTAGAAAAATGCCTGGTACTCAAGAGATATTTATTAAATGAATAAACATCCAGGAAGTGAAATCAGTCAGATTTGTCGACTGATAAATGGAAGGGTTAGGAGAAGGAGAGAGTCAGTTGCTTTACAGGCTTTCCATTTGTCTGACGGGGAAGATAAGTGATACCATTTAGTAAAACAAGAATCAGCAGATACTGTAATCAGCTCTATTTTTGACAGATTGCCTTGGAGGTAACAAGGGAGCCATTTGTGCCAGGTATCAATCATTGTCTCTGAGCCCCTAAATCCACCCTTCCTTGCTTTGTGTACTAAAGCAACCCCTGTAGACAAATATCCTTTACTAGCTGACTCAGTGTTAGGGTTTATCAGCAGACAACACTGGAGTGACCCTTTGAGACCAAAGCAGCGAGTGAATCAGCATGCAGAAGGCCAGGGTGCCCGCCGCAGAACCCGTCTCAGACCCGCTCCCATGCCCTCTGGCGAGTTTTTCTCTTGCTTCTCACAGCCAAAATCTCCAAAGGGGCCTGTGTCAGCTCTGGGAGGGAGGAAGGTAGCTTTTTTAAATTCTGAATTTCCCACATTTTTGTTCTTCCACAGCCCTAGAGGTAGTAGTTGCTTTCTGCGTTTAATAATCTACTTTTAGAGACTTACATTTCCTTTTGCTTCCCTAGTGGCTCAAATGGGAGAGAATCTGCCTGTAATGCAGAAGACCCAGGTTTGATCCCTGGGTCAGGAAGTTCCCTTGGAAAGAAGGGCATGGCAACCTACTCCATTCTCACAGCCAAAATCTCCAAAGGGGCCTGTGTCAGCCCTGGGAGGGAGGAAGGTAGCTTTTTTAAATTCTGAATTTCCCACATTTTTGTTCTTCCACAGCCCTAGAGGTAGTAGTTGCTTTCTGCGTTTAATAATCTACTTTTAGAGACTTACATTTCCTTTTGCTTCCCTAGTGGCTCAAATGGGAGAGAATCTGCCTGTAATGCAGAAGACCCAGGTTTGATCCCTGGGTCAGGAAGTTCCCTTGGAAAGAAGGGCATGGCAACCTACTCCAGTATTCTTGCCAGGAGAATTCCACAGACAGAGGAGCCTGGTAGGCGACAGTCAGTTTTTTCTATTAAATAACCTCTTATTTAAATTGCTGGTATATTTTCTATCTCCTAACTGGACCCTAACCAACACAACACCCAGTTGGAGATGCCTCTTAATGAGCTGTAGATGAAGCTTTAAAGAGACATTTAAACAGGAGATATATACATGGAAGTCTCCAGAATACTGCTGGAATTTAAACCAAAGAGTAGAAGATTAATCTGGAGAGGATAAACAGCAAAGATATCATGGAGCCCTGGGTCACCATGGGGGTCACTGGGGGTTAGGGGACAGGGAGAGTTAGGAAAAGTGTAAAACTGGATGGTCAGGGAAAGGGGGAATTGGGAAAGTCAAGTGGAGAAAAAGAAAAAGCTGAGAAACTGTTTGTCTCAGAGATAGAAAGAAAATCAAGAGAAGCCAGAGGCAGAGAAGGTTTAAAATAGAGCTTGATCAATAATGCAAATACTACAGAAACTCAGTTCAGTTAGCTGGAAACATAAAATGAAGTTAGGACTAATCTTTTCAAGAACAATTTTAGTACAGTGGTTTGAGAAGTCAATAAAAAGAGAGGAAGTGGGCATGACAGATGTAAACCACTCTTTTACTAAACTTGAAAGATTAGGCTTCTAGAAGGGTCCAGTTCAATTCAGTCCAGTCGCTCAGTCATGTCCGACTTTTTGTGACCCTATGAATTGCAGCATGCCAAGCCTCCCTGTCCATCACCAACTCCCAGAGTTCACTGAAACTCATGTTCATCGGGTCGGTGATGCCATCCAGCCATCTCATCCTCTGTCATCCCCTTCTCCTCCTGCCCTCAATCCCTCCCAGCACCAGGGTCTTTTCCAATGAGTCAACTCTTCGCATGAGGTGGCCAAAGTATTGGAGTTTTAGCTTCAGCATTAGTCCTTCCAATGAACACCCAGGACTGATCTCCTTCAGAAAGGACTGGCTGGATCTCCTTGCAATCCAAGGGACTCTCAAGACTCTTCTCCAGCACCACAGTTCAAAAGCATCAATTCTTCAGTGCTCAGCTTTCTTCACAGTCCAACTCTCACATCCATACATGATTACTGGAAAAACCATAGCCTTGACTGGACGGACCTTTGTTGGCAAAGTAATGTCTCTGCTTTTGAATATGCTATCTAGGTTGGTCCTAAATTTTCTTCCAAGGAGTAAGCGTCTTTTAATTTCATGGCTGCAATCACCATATGCAGTGATTTTGGAGCCCCCCAAAATAAAGTCTGACACTGTTTCCATTGTTTCCCTATCTATTTCCCATGAAGTGATGGGACCAGACACCATGATCTTAGTTTTCTGAAGATTGAGCTTTAAGCCAACTTTTTCACTCTCCTCTTTCATCAAGAGGCTTTTTAGCTCCTCTTCACTTTCTGCCATAAGGGTGGTGTCATCTGCATATCTGAGGTTATTGATATTTCTCCCGGCAATCCTGATTCCAGCTTGTGTTTCTTCCAGCCCAGCGTTTCTCATGATGTGCTCTGCATAGAAACTAAATAAGCAGGGTGACAGAAGGGTAGCTGCTGCAAAAGCACCAGGGTCTCATAGCCCTCCTGGCTTTCAACTTCCCTCCTCTGTCATCACCCAGAGGTACCTGACCTTTAACATCTTAAGTCTCCATTTGCTTTCTGCCCACAGGCTCTTACCCTTTCAGGTTTCTCTCTCCCTTACAGTGTCTACAAGTGCACACTCACCCTCTCCCAGCACCAAAGCCCTTGCCCCAGAACGGAATGGTACTGTAGCAAGTGAGACTTGACGCAGCCATTCTGCATGGGTCTGAGTGCAGGCTTTGGCAGCCAAGGCCTCATGTAGAGTTCTGCACTCCCTCTGATATGCTGCTTCCATGCAAGCACTCCATCCCAGCAACCCTCACCGTATTTAGATGCATTCTGGGTCCAAGTCCAGCTCATATCCTTCATAACTGACCACTGCCCTCAGCTGCTGCGGACCCTGGCAGAGGATGAAGCTGGGCCATGCAGCCAGCAAGGCTGCTGCGGGCACCCGGCTCAGGCTGGGGCCCACGCCAGGGTGGTTGTGGGAAACTGGCCAGAGTTCCCTGCATTTTCAATCTGCCCTCTCCACTTTGTTTCAATATGGTCTATAAAGGAAAAGAATCTTTAAAAAGAGGTGGATATGTGTATATGTACAACTGATTCACTTTTCTGTGTTCCTGAAATTAACACAACATTGTAAATCAACTACATTCCAATGAAATGTTTTTGGAGAATAGTAAACAAATGGGTGCATACTTTTTACAAGCAGGGTCTAGATTTCTCACAGCCCTCCAGTTAGTTCCTCTGGTTTTCTAACTAGCTAAGGGGACTCATCTTCCCAGTGATGGAACCCAGAGCTGGCATGCCAAATATGTGGCTTGACCCACGCACTCCCAGGGCAGGTCTCCACCTGTGTCATCTACCTCCTCTTTTGTCCCCTCCCAGGGGACAGGTTTCAACCTGACCCCTCCTCTCCTCTTCCCCTCCCACCCAGTTCCATGTGGATCTTAGCCTTGGTTGTACAAGAGCCTTTCTGCTCGTCTCCAGCTACTCTCCCACATGTAGATTTACATTCCATGTACTTATGGGTGGAAGTTGAGTTCCATGTCCTCCTACTTGGCCATCTTGATCTGAATCCTTTGCACTGATCATTTAAATCATCATCAGAGAGTGAACAGTAAAAAAAGGAAAGTATGCAAAGTTAAGGACAATTTTTATTTTAATACCTACTCTAGGCGATAACACTAGCTAAACTTAATTGTTTTACATCAAACCACCTCTAAAACTTTGGGGTTTAATATAAAACGTAGTCGGATGCATCAAAATCAAGTTCAAAATTCAGACTTACCCTGGAGGCACCAGTATGTCATTTAAGGATCTTAATCAAAGAAATGGGAATGGGCTTGACTGACCTGTGACAACAGTTCACAGAGTCAGCAAGCTTATTCTGTGAAGGACCAGATGGGAAATATTTTAGACTCTGCGGATCTGCGCAACTATTCAACTCTGCCATCATGGAATGAAAACAGCTGTGAACAATACGGAAGTGACTGAGCGTGAATGTGCTCCCCAAACCTATTTATAAAATACAGGTAGAGGACTGAACTTGGTCCTTGGGCCATAGTTTGCTAACCCCTGATACAGACGTAATAAAACCAAAAGGGGGGAAAATTAAGGATAAACTTCTCAATTCGCTTGCTGCAACTTAGTTAACTTTGAAGACAGAAGGCTTTTTACATTTTTTACTGATATGAAAAGACTAGCATCAAAAAGGGTGGGGCTGTGTGTATAATTCTTCTCTATTTCTTATGCTGATAGATTTCAAATGGGGGAAATCCTGCATTCTATATGTTAGCCTCATGATCTCCTGTTACCTGAGTTAACACCACTATTCCCTGCTGCCAACAGGGCTGATCTTGTCTCTGTGTCAGACCCCTTCTTTCCTGACTGGTTTGTATTCACCTGCACTTAAATATACAGCTTCGAGGGAGGAGGGATTACAGTGCCTGGCACTCATGGTACTCCAAAGGTCCATTATGCAAACAACACATCAGTCTGCTCAATTAAAGAGCCCCGGACTACAAAGCAACTGTGTCTCATGGGTATCACCACGCCGCCACAGACACTATTCAAATATCTGACTTTTGAGAGCCCGTCGCTGCTTAGCCAGGTATTTTATCCCATCTTTTTAATTTAAAAAGCATCAACAATAGTCTTAAAATTTTTCCCATGCTCACTCATAACACTAATTTATAGCAAAAAAAAATTTGAAATAACTTCTTTTTCTCTCTCACTCTCAAGTCTCATTTCGAAATTACCAAGGAGACCTTTGAGTGTGAGAATGATAGTCAGATCTGGGGAAAACTGGCCAAGTTAGTTTTAGAGACTGCCTCTTAAAACTATCTAGGCTCTCCTAATTCTTTTAGAAGGAATCAAAATGACTATACAACTGCTAATAATAGTAGCAATAATAGTTAAGATTATTGAAGGCTTCCTCAGAACTTTTCTCAAAAATTCTGTATTTAATTCTCACAAGCCTATCAGGGGCTTACTATTAAAATCTCTGTTTTATATGGAAGGAAAATGAGGAGTTGCAGGGCCAGGCTGCGGTCCTCGGGTCCCCGACTCTAGGCACACTGTGCGCTCTCGACAGCACCACCTCAGCTGCCAGCGCCTCACGCTCTCCTCACCTGGCGTGTAATAATAGTTAAGATTATTGAAGGCTTCCTCAGAACTTTTCTCAAAAATTCTGTATTTAATTCTCACAAGCCTATCAGGGGCTTACTATTAAAATCTCTGTTTTATATGGAAGGAAAATGAGGAGTTGCAGGGCCAGGCTGCGGTCCTCGGGTCCCCGACTCTAGGCACACTGTGCGCTCTCGACAGCACCACCTCAGCTGCCAGCGCCTCACGCTCTCCTCACCTGGCGTGGCTCACCTGCCAGGGAGTCTTTGTTGTTGACGGGGTAATCAGAAAATAATCGCAGAAGTGAAACTTGGTGCCTTTATCAGACTTTGCTGAGTCGGACATCTTGGCGCATTCAACCAGACGTGGCAGGTTAAAGTAGAAGGAAAAAGATATTGAAAAGAAAACCATAATTTTCAAAGATGAGAAAAACAAGTGTTGACGGCCTCAGAGACTGAAACCAGCAGAGCTGGGGCCTGAACCCAGGCTTTCCATGCCAGGTCCTTTCCAGGGACCGCTGCTCCTAACACGGACTTCCTCAGGAGTTCTCTTTCTCCAGGTTATTTAATGCCCTCCCACGATTAAAATAAATGATTTCAGAGAGCCACTGAGAGTAAGTCTAAAGATAGGCCTGTGACATATCCCTGGAGTAGGCATTTTGGATGATGGAAACATTCTGCTCTCCATACCACAGGGCCTACTTAAATGAAGAGCTGACTCTAGTTTGCGAACTAAATTTAATATGCTATCTAAATAATCTAAAAGAAAAATCTGGAAGTATTTTTATATACTGACTGTATCTATTAAATATATATTTATTTATGTCAATTCTCCCTAAGATTTCTTTCTGGAACTCTTAGAAAACTATGCCACGACTCTAAGAGAAATAGACAAATCAAAACCATCTAAATTATAAATAGAGTCATTATCATATTAGTTGGGACTGCGATATTTATGTAGCAAGCCTGTCAGGGTTATCTCACAGAAAGGATGGACCTACCACCCCAAATGTGGTTTACATGTTGAGACGGATCATGCCACACATGAGAGGGTATGAAAAGGCTTATCACGCACACTGTTCTGGGAGACCAGTGCATCATCCTGACCAAGTCCTAAGAAAGCACAGAGGGGCAGCTTGCATACATATATGATGGTTAGGAGGGTCAGGACTGGATGAAGGCTTCCTCTCAGAGATGAGCCCGGCATTGTTTGAACTCCATGCCAGCACTAGCTGAGGGAGCACCCAACTTTATTATTAGAAAGTTTATTGCTAAGATGTGGGACAAAGGAGGAAGGAAGAGTTGTGGGGTGTGAATGCTGTCCATGGTCAAATATTAAAAGCAGAGTCCGACTCCTTAAGAGACAGCCCCCTCTAGATCCTGCTTGTTTCCTTTATATGGTAGTCAGAATTTGCCACTATGCATTGCTTCATTGCTTGTTATATCACTCTCAACTGTGACAGAATGTGGTCCACTGGAAAAGGGAATGGCAAACCACTTCAGTATTTGTGCCTTGAGAACCCCATGAACAGTATGAAAAGGCAAAATGATACAATACTGAAAAACGAATTCCCCAGGTCAGTAGGTGCCCAATATGCTACTGGAGATCAGTGGAGAAATAATTCCAGAAAGAATGAAGGGATGGAGCCAAAGCAAAAACAATACCCAGCTGTGGATGTGACTGGTGATAGAAGCAAGATCCGATGCTGTAAAGAGCAATACTGCATAGGAACCTGGAATGTAAGGTCCATGAATCCAGGCAAATTGGAAGTGGTCAAACAAGAGACGTCAAGGGTGAATGTCAGCATTCTAGGAATCAGCGAACTAAAATGGACTGGAATGGGTGAATTTAACTCAGGTGACCATTACATCTACTACTGTGGGCAGGAATCCCTCAGAAGAAATGGAGTAGCCATCATGGTCAACAAAACAGTCCAAAATGCAGTACTTGGATGTGATCTCAAAAATGACAGAATGATCTCTGTTTGTCTCCAAGGCAAATCATTCAATATCATGGTAATCCAAGTCTTGCCCCAAACAGTAATGCTGAAGAAGCTGAACGGTTCTATGAAGACCTACAAGACCTTTTAGAATTAACACCCCAAAAATATGTTCTTTTCATTATAGGGGACTGGAATGCTAAAGTAGAAAGTCAAGAAACACTTGGAGTAACAGGTAAATTTGGCCTTGGAATATGGAATGAAGCAGGGCAAAGACTAATAGAGTTTTGCCAAGAAAATGCACTGGTCATAGCAAAAACCCTCTTCCAACAACACAAGAGAAGGCTCTACACATGGACATCACCAGATGGTCAACACTGAAATCAGATTGATTATATTCTTGCAGCCAAATATAGAGAAGCTGTATACAGTCAACAAAAACAAGACCAGGAGCTGACCATGAACTCCTTATCACCAAATTCAGATTCAAATTGAAGAAAGTAGGGAAAACCGCTAGACCATTCAGGTATGACTTATATCAAATTCCTTATGAGTATACAGTAGAAGTGAGATATAGATTTAAGGGCCTAGATCTGATAGACAGAGTGCCTGATGAACTATGGAATGAGGTTCATGACATTGTACAGCAGACAGGGATCAAGATCATCCCCATGGAAAAGAAATGCAAAAAAGCAAAATGGCTGTCTAGGGAGGCCTTACAAATAGCTGTGAAAAGAAGAGAAGTGAAAAGCAAAGGAGAAAAGGAAAGATATAAGCATCTGAATGCAGATTTCCAAAGAATAGCAAGAAGAGATAAGAAAGCCTTCCTCAGTGATCAATGCAAAGTAATAGAGGAAAACAACAGAATGGGAAAGACTAGAGATCTCTTCAAGAAAATTAGAGATACCAAGGGGACATTTCATGCAAAGATGGGTTCGATATAGGACAGAAATGGTATGGACCTAACAGAAGCAGAAGATATTAAGAAGAGGTGGCAAGAATACACAGAAGAACTGTACAGAAAAGATCTTCATGACCCAGATAATCATGATGGTGTGGAACCACTCATTTAGAGCCAGACATTCTGGAATGTGAAGTCAAGTGGGCCTTAGAAAGCATCACTATGAACAAAGCTAGTACAGGTGATGGCATTCCAGTGGAGCTATTTCAAATCCTGAAAGATGATGCCGTGAAAGTTAAAAAAAAAGAAGAACTTCAGTGAAAGAAATTGTTTGGCTTGTAATAATCTTTATTGAGGATTTTCTATATTCTAGGCATTGTTCTAAGTACTTGACAGGCATTATCTCCTTCACTCCTCACAATCGCCCTATAAGAAAGGTATTGTTGGGACTTCCCTGGCAGTCCAGTGGTTAGGACTCCATGCTCCCAATTCAGGGTGTGAGGGTTTGATCCCTGGTCAGGGAACTAAGATTCTATATGCCATGCAGTATGGCCAAAAGAAGTTTTTTTAAAAATAACAAAGAAAGGTATTGCTATTATCCATATTACTTAGGGGAGGAAACTGAGGCACCAAGGGGTTAAACACCTGGCCTAAGCTCACATGTTATTTAGTTCGTAGCTGAGCAGGCAGTGAACCCCAGGCAGTCTGATGCCAGAGCCCCCACTGTAGTCCCCTGATGAATGGGATTTGCTCCTCACCATCTCATTTCACGTCTCAGACTGTCCAAGTCTGCTCAGGCTGCCATAACCAAGTACTACAGCCTGGGTGGCTTAAACCACAAAAAAGCATTTTCCCACAATTCTGGAGGCTAGAACTCAGAGATCAAGGTGCTGGCAGGGCTGGTCTCCTTCCGAGGCCTCTCTCTTTGGATCGTAGATGGCTGTCTTCTCCCTCTGTCTTCACCTGGCCTTCCCTCCGTGTGCGTCCAGGTCCTACTGTCTTTTTATAAGGACTGGTCATATTGGATTAGAATTCACCTGATGGAGCTTTAATTGCTCCATCAATTGTTTTCAGTTGCTCCTTGAAAGACCCTGTCTCCAAATACAGTCAAATCCTGAGATACTGAAGTTTATGACTTTCAGTATATGAATTTAGATGTGTATAAGAGACAGGATCACAATAAACTGTGGAAAATTCTGAAAGAGATGGGAATACCAGACCACCTGACCTGCCTCTTGAGAAATCTGTATGCAGGTCAGGAAGCAACAGTTAGAACTGGACATGGAACAACAGACTGGTTCCAAATAGGAAAAGGAGTACGTCAAGGCTGTATATTGTCACCCTGCTTATTTAACTTCTCTGTAGAGTACATCATGAGAAATGCTGGACTAGAAGAAACACAAGCTGGAATCAAGATTGCTGGGAGATATATCAATAACCTCAGATATGCAGATAACACCACCCTTGTGGCAGAAAGTGAAGAGGAACTCAAAAGCCTCTTGATGAAAGTGAAAGTGGAGAGTAAAAAAGTTGGCTTAAAGCTCAACATTCAGAAAACAAAGATCATGGCATCCGGTCCCATCACTTCATGGGAAATAGATGGAGAAACAGTGGAAACAGTGTCAGACTTTATTTTTCTGGGCTCCAAAATCACTGCAGATGGTGATTACAGCCATGAAATTAAAAGACGCTTACTCCTTGGAAGAAAAGTTATGATCAACCTAGATAGTATATTCAAAAGCAGAGACATTTCTTTGCCGACTAAGGTCTGTCTAGTCAAGGCTACGGTTTTTCCAGTAGTCATGTATGGATGTGAGAGTTGAACTGTGAAGAAGGCTGAGTGCCAAAGAATTAATGCTTTTGAACTGTGGTGTTGGAGAAGACTCTTGAGAGTCCCTTGGACTGCAAGGAGATCCAACCAGTCCTTTCTGAAGGAGATCAACCCTGGGATTTCTTTGGAAGGAATGATGCTAAAGCTGAAACTCCAGTACTTTCGCCACCTCATGCGAAGAGTTGACTCAGTGGAAAAGACTCTGATGCTGGGAGGGATTGGGTGCAGGAAGAGAAGGGGATGACTGAGGATGAGATGGCTGGATGGCATCACTGACTCAGTGGACATGAGTCTGAGTAAACTCTGGGAGTTGGTGATGCACAGGGAGGCCTGTCGTGCTGCGATTCATGGGGTCACAACTAGTCGGACATGACTGAGCAACTGAACTGAACTGAACTCAACTCAACTGTGAACTCCAATGACCATTACTTTATCAGTTTCCTTCATTAGTCAATACCCAGAGCTGATCATAACACCGGGCACAAAAGAGATGATCAAATAAGTCACCAGAAATCCAACAGGTACCTGAATGATGCTCAGCATCACTAGTCATCAGGAAATGCAAATTTAAACCACAATGACACATCAATTCACAACTGTTAAGATGGCTACTGTTACAAAAACAAAAGATAACAAGTACTGCACAAGGATATGGAGAAAGGGGCACCGTTGTGCACTGTTGGTGGGCATGTAAATTGGTGCAGCCACTATGAAAAACAACATGGAGGTTTCTCAAAATAAAAAAAACAGAACTACCATATGATCCAACAAATCCACTTCTGGGTATATATCCAAAGGAAATGAAAACAGGATATCAAAGAGACACACACACCCCTGTGTTCATTGCAGCACCGTATCACAGCCAAGATACAGAAACAACCTGAAAGTACATCAGTGGACGAAGGGGCAAAGAAGAGGCACATATACACAATGGAATACTATGCAATCATGGGAGAGAAAGGAATCCTGAAATTTATAACAAGATAGATGGATTTTTAGGGTAAACTGCTAAATGAAATAAACCGGACAAAGACAAGAACTACATGACATCAATTATATGTGGAATCTTAAAAAAAGAAAAAAAAAGAAAAAGGTCAGACTCAAAGAATAGAAAAGTAGGTACCAGGGGCTGGGAGGTAAGGGAAAGGGTACAAACTTTTAGCTATAAGATGAACAGGGTCTGAGGATCAAATATAAAACATGGTGATTGTAATAACACTTACACAAGTGTTACTAATAACACTTATACAAGAAATTGGTATAACTGAAATTTACTAAGGAGTAAAACTTAAAAATGCTCTCACTGAAAAGAAAAAGTTAAATATGTGACATAATGAATGTGTTAATTGACTAGAAGGAATCCTTTCACAATGTACACATACATCAAATCACCACAAAGTAAACATTAAATATCTTTTATAATTTTATATGTCCACTACACCTCATGTCTGAAATAAAAAGCAAAACATTTAAAATATTTTTAAGCAATAATAAAACAAAGATGCATCTGTAGGCTCCATTTAGCTATTCTATGTGTATCTATTAACAACATCCTTAGTAACTCACCATTTCCTTCATGCATCACTCCCCTGTACCTAGTGCAGGAGGGCTGCAGTGCATACTGAATAAATCCTGGGGACTCATGAGACTTTGTTATAACTGCAGCTTAAATTGGTAAAACATTCTCTTCAGTATGAATTTGATGGTGAAGTATACAGAATGGTTTCAATTATAATCCATGTTCACATGTTCATAACTTGATGAAAAAAAAATGTCTTTGAGGCTGAAACTTTCCATTTCATGTTCAAGCTCCACCCAAATATAGTTATTTTTTTCCTTTCTGGAAAATTTGAGAAAATCTGTATGATCACTTATGAATGTGGAAAAAATGCAATCTTTCAAATGTTTAATTAAATAAAAGGATCAACAATGACAAAATCTTTAATATAAACCTACCATGCACATTTATAAAAACCAAAATATAAATATAGCAGGCCTCAGAAAAGAGATCATATTTTTTTTATCCATTTAGAGAAAAGCCTTAATTTTGAATGACTGCTAACTTTAAGCTTAGAAAAAGCTGTATTATGCAAGCACAACAGAAACTTTCATGTTAAGTGTGATCATTTAATATGCCTTTATTATAATTTACTTTATTAATTTTTGCTAAATAATAAACCATGGGCCAAAGAATAGAACTGAGGACAGAGACTGTTTTCTGGTTTTCAATGCTCTGTATATAGTGTGTACTCAGAAATATTTACTTATCAAATAAAATATATACAATATGGCAAATAACTTTTCTAGTGCTTAAAGTTAATTTAACTTTCAGAAGTGATTTTTTACCAAATCTTCGTAACAAATTACTTTGAAAACTTTTGAAAATTCCACTGTTTTTAATTCAAAATGCTGCCTAGTTGATGCTTAGTTTGGGTGAAAGTCATCTGTCAGAGCTCCATAATCATTATTCAAAAGTTTAATTTCTTTAATAGCTTGGATCCAAGTACATGCCCTACCCAAAGACAAAATGACGTGTAGATTGATTGATTTAAAATAATAAAATGCTTTTCACATCTTTTTTATATTCATTACAAATATAGCATTACAGTGGTGCTCTGTCACACAGTTGTTTGACTCTTTGCAACCTAGCAGACCACAGCCTGCCAGGTTCCTCTGTCCATGGGATTCTTCAGGCAAGAATACTGGAATGGATTGCCATTTCCTCCTCCAGGGGATCCTCCTGACCTCTTAGCTCTCCAGTTTTGGCTGGCAGATTCTTTACCACTAGCGCCACCTGAGAAACCCCAACAGTATTAAAATCACTTCAGTATCTCAGTCGTGTCCGACTCTTTGTGACCCCATGAACTGCAGCAAGCCAGGCCTCCCTGTCCATCCCAGACCCCCAAACCCATGTCCATTGTGTCAGTGATGCCATCTAACCATCTCATCCTCTGTCATCCTTTTCTCCTTCTGCCCTCAATCTTTCCCAGCATTAGGGTCTTTTCAAATGAGTCAGCTCTTCACATCAGGTGGCCAAAGTATTGAGGTTTCAGTTTCAATATCAGTCCTTCCAATGGACTGATCTCCTTTAGGACAGACTGGTTACTACTTTTTGACATCTTACAGTGGAACAGGCATTATGTCTAGCACTTTGCACAAATTATCTTCACAACAATTCATGAAGTAGGTATCATTTCCATTTTACAAATGGGGAAAATGAGGTTTACATTGTTACACACCTATTAAGAATCACAGATAAAACTGATCTGACTCCAGAGTACTATGGACCTCTTATCCAGAGTATACAGCTCTAGAGTCTTTGATATAAAATGCTAAAACCCCAATGGTACTGAACAATGGACATTTAGGTTTCTTCCATGTCTTGGCTATTGTAAATACTGCTGTGGTGAACATCTTTCCAAGTTTGATTTAGCAACTTCTGAAATAATTAAAAGACACCTACTCCTTGGAAGGAAAGTTATGACCAACCTAAATAGCACATTAAAAAGCAGAGATATTACTTTGCCAACAAAGGTCCATCTATCAAGGTTATTGTAAATACTGCTGTGGTGAACATCTTTCCAAGTTTGATTTAGCAACTTCTGAAATAATTAAAAGACACCTACTCCTTGGAAGGAAAGTTATGACCAACCTAAATAGCACATTAAAAAGCAGAGATATTACTTTGCCAACAAAGGTCCATCTATCAAGGCTCTGGTTTTTCCAGTAGTCGTGTATGGATGTGAGAGTTGGACTGTGAAGAAAGTTGAACACCAAAGAATTGATGCTTTTGAACTGTGGTGCTGGAGAAGACTCTTGAGAGTCACTTGGACTACAAGGAGATCCAACCAGTCCATCCTAAAGGAGATTAGTCCTGAGTGTTCACTGGAAGGACTGATGCTGAAGCTGAAACCCCAATATTTTGGCCACCTCATGCAAAGAGTTGACTCATTGGAAAAGACCCTGATGCTGGGAGGGATTGGGAGCAGAAGAAGAAGGGGATGACAGAGGATGAGATGGCTGGATGGCATCACCAACTCAATGGACATAAGTTTGAGTGAACTCTGGGAGTTGGTGATGGACTGGAAGCATACAGGAAGGCCTGGTATGCTGCAGTTCATGGGGTTGCAAAGAGTCGGACGTGACTGAGAGACTAACTGAACTGAAGTGAAATAATTTTAAAAGATTAACACTTGCATATACAGGTCCATAATCTCTCTTCTGAAGTCCTTGCAGTCAAGTGTGTTTCAAATTCTGTGTGTTTCTGATTTTAGGGAAGTATTACTTGGTATGCACTATATACCACATAACGTCTCAAATGGCATCTGAAAGCCCAGCTTGCAGCCAAATGCATTCTTATGTCTGCAACAAACACTAATAAAGATTCTAAGGAGCATCACATCAGTTTAGGTCAGATTGGTTATTGGATAAAAAAGATGTGATGCATATATAAACAGAATACTACTTAGCCATGAAAAATGATACAGATGAACTTATATGCAAAGCAGAAGCAGAGGCACAGACATAGAGAACAAATACATGGATACCAAGGGGAAAGGATGGATGAACTGGGAGACTGAGACAGATATACTATTATGTATATTCATAAAATAGACAACTACTAAGAACCTACTGTATTGCACAGGAAACTCTATGCAGTGTTCTCTGGTAACCTAAATGGGAAGGAAATCCAAAAAGGAGGAGATAGATGTAAACACATAGCTGATTCATTTTGCCGTACAGCAAAAACTAACATAACATTGTAAACAACTATACTCCAATAAAAATTTAAAAATGAAATAATGCCATTTGCAGCAACATGGATGAGCCTAAAGATTACTGTACTAGTGATAGCAAAGTAAGTCAAAGAAAAATATCATACGATAACATTTATATATGAAATCTTAAACAAAATGATACCAATGATACAAATTTTATTATTTATAAAACAAGAATAGACTCACAGACTTCAAAACCAAACTTATGGTTACCAAAGGGGAAAGGTGGGAGAAGGAATAAATTAGGAGGCTGGCATTAACATATACACATTACTACATACAAAATAGGGGCTTTGCAGGTGGCTCAGTGCTAAAGAATCCGGCTGCCAAGACAGAAGATGCAAGTGCCATCCCTGGGTCAGGGAGATATCCCTGGAGGAAGAAATGGCAACTCACTCCAGTATTCTTGCCTGGAGAATCCCGTGAACAGAGGAGGCTGGCAGGCTACAGTCCCTGGGGCCACAAAGAGTCGGACACAACTGAGTGACTGAACATGCATGCCTGCATATATAAAATAAATAATCAACGAGGACCTATTGCACAGGGCTCTCCACTCAGTATTATATAATAACCTTATGGGAAAAAAATCTGAAAAAAAATTGTGTGTGTTTACACTCAGTTGTGTCTGATGCTTTGCAGCCCCACACTGTAGCCTGAAAGCCTCTTCTATCCATGACATTTTCAGGCAAGAATACTGGAGCAAGTTGCCATTTCCTACTCCAGGGAATCTTCCCAATCCAGGGTCAAACTCTCTTTGCACCTCCTGCATGGGTAGGTGAATTGGAGGAGCCTGGAAGGCTGCAGTCCATGGGGTCACTGAGAGCTGGACGCAACTGAGCGACTTCATTTTCACTTTTCACTTTCATGCATTGGAGAAGGAAATGGCAGCCCACTGCAGTGTTCTTGCCTGGAGAATCCCAGGGATGGAGGAGCCTGGTGGGCTGCCATCTCTGGAGTCGCACCGAGTCGGGCACGACTGAAGCAACTTAGCAGCAGCAGCAGTGCCACCTGGGAACCCCGAAAAAGAATGGATATATGTATATTTAATAACTGAATCACTTTGCAGTCCACCTGAAACTAACACAGTATTGTAAATCAACTATACCCCAATATAAAATAAAAATCAAATTAAAAAAAAAGTTGGGAAGACAAATATTTATTAAGAAAATAAGAAAGACTGGGCAAAATCTATACTGACCATAGGAATATACCTTTTGAAGTAGAAAGAACTTTTACCAGATGTTAGGTGTTCAATTATCTGTATATTATAGGAAAGTAGAATTGTAAATGTGCAAAAACAAAGATTTCTTTTAAAAATGTGCTTGTTCTTTGAGCTGTAATTAAACGGGGAAAATCTTTGCAAATATATTTGCCTTCTACTTGTGAACTTTTAAAAAGTGAAAATTTGTCTCTTCACAAAGTTCAAATGAGACGGAACAAGTGATTATGACCTTCTGGTGTGGATGTGACATACTGATTTTGCTTAAGCCGGGAAGTGTTTGTGTTTTTAATTAACCAATAAAACAAAGAAAGCTAAAAATAAATATGGAGCTACAGCATATTAAAACAATTATACAAGTGTTTTTGCTAGTAAACAGACTTAGATATTATTGCCCTTCCTACTTTTTTTTTTTTTACAAAAAGTACTAACACATGAAAAGCAAACGGTATAATTCTGTGGCATAAAATGATACTTTCATGTGAATTGCTTGGTGGTATTAAGCTGGCCCTGTGCATTTACCACATTCATTTGTTGTATACTGATGCTGGCGTTACCACTGGGCTCCTGTGAACTCAAGTGAACTCTTTTTTAAACTTTTTATTATAAAAGAGTTTAAATAGATACCAGGTAGAGAGAATAGCACAATAAACCACAGTTCATCTAGCACCTAAATTCAATGATTGCCAGTTTTTGCCATTATTTTATTCTCTCCCTCTCTCATGTTTTCTCACTCTTTCTTGCTTTTTCACCTTCTCAGCTATTGAAAAGCAAATCCAAGATACCATGTCATTTAACTCCAAAGTACTTCAGGGTGAATTTTTTTAAATAAGAATATTATCTTGCATAACAACAATACATTAAAGAAACTTAACACAGCTGCTGCTGCTAAGTCGCTTCAGTCGTGTCCGACTCTGTGCGACCCCATAGACGGCAGCCCACCAGGTTCCACCGCCCCTGGGGCTCTCCAGGCAAGAACACTGGAGTGGGTTGCCATTTCCTTCTCCAATGTATGAAAGTGAAAGTGAAGTCACTCAGCTATAATCCTTTAATTTCATCTAGTACCCAGTCATATTCTAATTTTATTCATACCTCTATAGTCAAGTAAAGTCAAAATTGCATCCTCCCTGGGCTTCTCTGGTGATAAAGAAGCCACCTGCCAATGCAGGAGACATAAGAGACGCAGGTGCAATCCCTGAGTCAGGAAGATTCCTTGGAGAAGGAATTGGCAACCTACTCCAGAATTCTTGCTTGAGAAATCTCAAGGACAGAGAAGTCTGATAGGCTACAGTCCACGGGGTCTCAAAGACTTGGACTTAGTGACTAAACAATAATAACAACAGGCTAGTACAGTGTTGGGACACAAAGGGGAAGCAAAGTAAATTCAAGTACCTTTAGGCAACACGTGCCTGTACCTGAGTTCTTACTTATTTTATCTTTTGGTAGATTTCCATATTCCACTTTCTGATCTTGGCTTCTAATATTTACTAGTTGTGTGATGACTTAAGAGAATGCTGCATGATCACTCTTGTCATCAGTTTTCACATCTGCAAAATGGATCTGATAAAACTTGCATCAGGGGATAGTTGTGAAGAGTCAGTGAAACACCTTTAAGCACTCAATGATGGTGCAAGTGCTGCTGAAACGTCCACCTCTTGTCCACTTTGATTAAATCAAGATTGCTCCATTTATTATGGAAGTAACATCCTACAACCTTACAAGTTGTTCTTGATCAGCTCTCTCACTCTGTCCCAGACACATTCTTTCCTCTCCTACCATCTTTCTCCCTGATTTTTCCTTTTCTCTCCACTGACATTGCCTGTACCTTGGGCTGCAGAAGATAAGGTATTAATATGACTCCCATTCTTACAACATCTAAAACTATAATCACCGGTACCCAAAACAATACCACCACTACCAAATAGCAACAATAACTGCTTAAATTTAATATTTCAAATAGTTTCCACATGCCATATTTGATGCTGTTCACAACTCTATCAACAGGATATTACTATCCCCTCTTTATAGCCAAAGAGCAAAGATTTGTTCTGGGCTTCCCTAGTGGCTCAAAGGTTAAGGTGTCTGCCTGGAATGCAAGAGATCCGGGTTCGATCCCTGGGTAGGGAAGAGCCCCTGCAGAAGGAAATGGCAACCCACTCCAGTACTCTTGCCTGGAGAATCCCATGGAGGGAAGAGCCTGGTAGGTAAGCTACAGTCCATGGGGTTGCAAAGAGTCAGGCACGACTGAGCGACCTCACTCACCCACTCACTCACTCACTCACTCAGGGGGGAAAAAACGTTGTTACTAGTATTCTTGCCAATTATCAGCCACTCTTCAACTAACAAAATAGACGGATGAATTTTCATTTGTTCTTTCTACTCTGAAGCTGATTTTGAGGATTGGGGAGGCACCAGTTGGAAGGACTGTGGCTCCAGGTTAGAGTTTCTTTTTAAGTGTTGGTTAAAATAACTTAACTTAGAAGAATGTTGTATCCTTTAGGAAACTGGTTCAGATTTAAATAAATTCTGCCACTCCATATTCTGTCTCGGAAGCAGATTTTACAAGAAACTGTAGCTGAAGGAACTGGAGCATTTCTTCTTTAGTTTATATAAGCCCTGCTAAGGCAATAGAAAGTTAAGGGCCAAAGCAAAAATAATCAAAGTTTGTATGTGATAATCTCTCTGTTTCTGTAACAGAAAGATCAGAGAAAGAACAGGGACTGTGGAAAGCAAATGAAATTCCTAGCCTTGATATTAATACTTAGTGCCGTGGTCTGTGCACAGGCTGCAAGAATTTCCAGACATGAGACAGAATGAGAGGAGAATAAAGTTTACTAGCGTGGGAGATGCTGTTAGAAGAGCAGGCCAGATTAAGGGAGAGTCGACACTTTCGTGGGCTAGTAGTCAATTTTTTATAGCGTCAAGACAGAACATTCCTATTGGAAGGGTGGCATTAGGTGACTGGTTAGGATGCTATAGGGTGGGCAATAGGGTGGGTATTTTGCCCAGTATGGGGTCAGGGAACTGGCAGGTTTAGATCTGGAAGCTCATAGCAGCAGCTGCTATGGGGATTGGTCAGCTCCAGAGATTTTTGTCCTGTGACCTTGGTACAGGGCTACACACCCGTGACCTTGCTGTTGGGTTCCACAGTAAGGAGCCATCCAAGGATTCACCGTAACTGCAGGGGGATTGAGTTGAGAAAAGCTGCACACAGGGGGTTCACTGTGGCAACTCTGAATCTACAGCACTCCTCTAGAATGGACTTCTTGGCTATTAAGTAATAGAAGTAGGTAAACTCTCCCCCAAATAACAATAGTAACATTATGCTTGTAAAAATTTCAGTAACTCATTAGAGACTAATTTAACATACACTAGTATAAGATGACAAGAAAGATATTTATTAGGATAATTGGCTTTATATACTACACTCTTTAATTGCCACACCAAAATTATCCTTAGAAGAATCCTGTTAAATTGTATGAAAGTGAAAGTTTCTCAGTCATGTCCAGCTCTTTGTGAGACCATGGAATAGTCCATGGAATTCTCCAGGTCAGAATCCTGGAGAGGTTATCCATTTCCTTCTCCAGGGTATCTTCTCAACCTAGGGATTGAACCCAGGTCTTCCCACATTGCAGGCAGATTCTTTACCAGCTGATGCAGCAGAGAAGCTTTAAATTGTATAAATCCCTTAGTTGCCCCTTTATTAAAAAAATAAAAGCCCCAGTGGAAATTGTGAATAAAAGTTGTTGTAGAAACTGGCCAAATATTTGTGAGGATAATATATATTGAATATCAGACTCAGATCTTTTTTTCCATTCTTTTCCCAAGGATAAGGTAGTTCAGGGCACTGTAAATGATCCTGGAGGATAATAACATTTGTAATGGCAAAAACTCAGATGGTGCCATATTAAAAAAAAAAAAAAAAAAAAAAAAAAAAAAAAAAAACGAGGAAAAAAAACAAAAGAAAAAG